>KZ308236.1:254104-278003 GCA_000376725.2 Ladona fulva
TATTTGGCGAACCGTCTTTTGGGCGAAACGTCTTTTAGGGGAAGGACTTGAGTAAAACTTCCTGACACCATGTATATTAGAAGATATTGGGGGTGAGAGAAGGAAAAATCAAGGTTTAAATTTACTCAGTGCACTTTAGATAGAGTAGACTCAATAGTGACTTGCATTTATGTTTGAAAATGAAGGTTACAAAACAAAATCCACCAAAATGCCATAAAACTTGAATAAAGTAAGAACTCACGTAAAAATGTAAGTCAACATTTTACATGAGTTCTTACTTGATTCAAGTTTTATGGCATGGCAGACAGGACGACTTAATGTAAAACGGGTAACATGAATTAAAACGGTGCCGTGAACGATGGAAAGCGCGATGAAAAGGAGAGGAAAGGGGAAAAGAATTTAAATGTACGAGAGCAGGCACTTAAGTTTCGAAATTTATTCCCGAGCATTTTTCTCTCCGGCGTTCGTGGGAAATATTGACGGAATCTCTCCTCGACCTGCCTTCATTGCATTAGTCAAGGCCAAACCGGTGACACGTATGCCTTGGGTAAATGGCTTCCTCGTTATCATTGCGATCGATTCCGTGCGGGAAAGAAAAGCTCAAACAGTCCACGATGGAGAAGTAAGATCATTACTCGGTGAAGTAATTGCAGCTCTAATCCGAAATGCCATCGCTGCCAGTATTAGTTTTGCAGGGACTGCATTGCACAATCGAGCAAAGGTTACAGGAAGGCTTCATTTTCAGATTCGTCATAAAGGGCGAAGGTTCATTCTACGTTTTATATAATGTTACATTGAAATAAAATTGAAAATAGCGCAATCTGTGTGCTCAGTGTGGACCCCATGAGTTATAAATATGCTCTCGACGCAGAATTTCGATTCTTATGAGGGTTACAATAACCACTTAATATAATACGAGGGTAATAATAACCACAACTTTCTCCGGTTTGATTATCGAGGAATATCAATGTTTTTCTGAGCTCAGTTTTGGAACAGCTACTCTAGAATGATTTTAAAATACTTTCGCTTACTCGAGTGTTGACAATCTAATAAGTAACACTTTGTTTTTGGAAGTGAAACCATCAGTTCCCGCTACCACACCGGAATAACTGGAGTATTGTTCACAGTCTTTTGGGATGGGAAAAAGTTTCTGTCATTAGTTTTGTTTCCGCATATTGAATAACAGCACGATGTAGATGAATTGCGGCTTAAGTTGCCGAATGGCTTCTGCTAACAGACTTTGCCGAAAAGAATGTTTGTCAAAAAACTAAGAGAAAACCTTCGTAATTTCCACATAATCGTAAGAATTAGTTCAACGACCGTTTCGGCTGAAATGCCATAACCTGATGATGGTATTTTAGCCAAATAAAATATTTAAGAATATGTTCGTTTTTATTACGGCAGGAAAGCCGCATATACGTTTAAATTGCCTGCGATAATACAAAAGCTATGAGTAATACTGATTGATGGTATTCTTCTCAGTCACTCTTTACTAAACTGTATGAATAGCGTTATTAATAAAACTACTCTAACTGAGATTTGTTCCACTCAAAGCATTACGGCTCGAGTAAAGTGAACTACCTCACTCCTCATATAACCTAGTAAGACTCATTCCTCCATAGCTTATCGTAGTTAATGGTGGTGTGGTTTAAGGTCCAATCAGTTGTTGGGTTGATGACTTTTTCAAACTTTACTGACAGGGTATTTCATAGTGCGACTTACATAGCCACATAATATGTTATGTAGCTATTGAGTAGTACTCAAAACATAAAGAAAACATTATTTAACATAATCAATGTATTAGGAATAAATCAGACGTCATTTAAGTAATTTTCACTCAAATTCAGCTATTCCTACGTAGTAACTGTAAAATGTGGTACGAATATCTCAAATCTAAAGCATTTGAATGTTTTATACATGTCTTGTCTGATACAGGACCGGCTAAGAGGGGGTTATCTGGATGCCCAGCATCTCCCAGTTTGATGGGACCCATTTTAGAAGGGCAACGTTTTCAATTTCAAACGGCAAACAGTATATCTGTAGGAAATTTTATTACGTCCTATCAAGCTTTTTTTTTGTTAAATATTACTTATAAAAGGATAAAAGGGAGATTGGTGGATATTTGGATCCGGAAGATTGCCCACCCTAGTCAGATGTCACATATGTTGACTTATACAGCATGTAAATGCAATTTAGCTATGAGATATATTCTCTAGAATTTTAGTTTCTATGTCCCATTCCTGGAATTCATACGATGAATTCTCATAACACGCCCGAAATCTGTCATTATCCTTTGACTCTGTAAGCAAGCCAGTATGAAAATTGCGAAAGAGAGATCGGTATGAAGTTTTTAAACGAAGTCTGCGATCTCATGCACCGAAAGCTTTGGTCGAGATGTATCTTTGCATGGATTCCTTCATAGGAAGAGAAACGGCCACGAGGACAGGAGAAGAGAAGGAATTTAATTTGTGAAGAGGACGGAATGATAGCTTCGGGATCGGAACAGGGGAACCGGAGTGAGGTGGACGATACGATGTGTTTCTGACGGAAGGGATCTTCAGGGTGGGAGACTTCACTCCGGAAGTTCCCAATTTAATAGCCTTCCACCTACGCATTTAAAGATATGCGTCTCCTATTTTCTTTAAAATTCTTCCTCTCTCATTAGTTTTACGTTATTTTTCATTTCCAAGGAGAAGCGGATATGAAAAAGTCTGACAGGACCGGGACTAGAACCGGGATCTTCCATTTTCCGGGTGACTGCTCTAGCCAATTGTGCTATCTTTCAGAACATTAGACATGTCGTTTGTAAACTTTGTGGGCAAGGGCGAATGGTTGTTTTAACCAAGCAGTATCGTCCACAGGCACGACCACGTAGAGGTGCTGGCCACATAAAGTGATGGAAATGATAACCCCACCTCCCTTAAGGTGAGAACAAGGAAAATGGTGAAAGGTAACGTTGCACATAAAAATCTGCGCCTAGTAATATTCAGGGTAATATTCCTAGGGGCACACCTGATTGTGCAAAGTTACCTTTCATCCTTGACCTTCATTTTTATATATCCTTTTAGCAGTTAGAGCTACTTGGTTTTACGTTCATCTCAATTAAATAGATTATTAAATAGTGTGTGCCGAAATGGTTGTTAATGCTATAGTGCATTTATGGATGGAATGTTTTTCATTCTTATATATGGTACGAGGTAGATAGATGTATTTTCGTATAGAGCAGGGCAACTAATGGCACGCAAGATAATCTTTTTGGCACGTGGAACTATACCGGCACTATCCTTGCTATATAAATTAGAGAAAATGAAAGAGTAAATAAATATGGATTATGCTCATTTGTAATGATAATATAGTAAATGATTATTTATTCCACTCACAACATCTTAATCCCATCTTCGACGTAAAAAATAGATAATAATAGCATCTCATAGTATGGTTTGTTACCACATTGGCACGCAAGTCCGTTATATTTAATGAATCTGCCTCTCTTGCCACAAAGGTATCGCTGTCCGTGAAATACATGGTACAAATTAGACCAAATGTATCTTATGTAAGATGTATAAAACCTTAAAAAATCAATCACTGAGCAACGAAATTCATTGCAATTTGAGGGCATTTGCGGATGACTCCGTAATATATAGAGAAATATCAAGCGACAAAGATAGCGTTTCACTCTCAAACGATTTAGTTTATATTCAAAGGTGGTGACTGAGGTAAGAAACAAAGACCTGCTATCAAATCTTGAAGAGCGTAAAAAATAACGGCTTTGCTATGCTTGTTATAGTAAATTACCATAAGTGGTAGTAATTTTAAAAGTGCTTCAACAGCCAAGGTCATTTCGCTTATATTGGCTCTCACCGGCACCGTTACTAGTTTTTCCTTGGTACAGAATAAATTGAAATTGAAACGTATCTATTATCCATAGCTATGATCGTATAGCATCTATTGACTTGTTTATTTAGATAGTCTTACAAATAGAACGATGTTCCGGTGGTAAGATTTGGAGAAATTAATTTCCACCCTCACCTAAAAATACAATACAAAACAATGACGCTGTCGGATACACTAATACTCTTGTCAGTCATACAATAATAATACAACAAACACAATTATACATTAATTTATGAATGATGCTGAGCAATGGCATTTATCTCGTTCACTCCTTACAGAACTACGAATGCTATAAAGTACCTATACCTCCGAATGCTATAAAGTATCTATAAGGAAAAGGAACACGGCTGTTATAAGACATTAGAGCTCAAAAAATCACCAAAATCCCGTCATTTACTTGCAAACTACGGCTTTTTGGATCTTTTCTCGAAACTCTAATGGATATGGAAAGTTCACAAGGAAGAATGGACTTGAAAAAAGTCGGACGGGACCGGGAATCGAACCCGGATCTCTCAATTGCCGGTCGGGTGCTCTGTCCGTTGAGCTATCCCGGCACAACATTTCTCCAAGCCATTCGGGAGACTTTGTGGGCATCTTGCGCAAAGTCATCTTTACTCAGAAAGATCTAATGCTGGTAATCTAATCATCTTTACTCATTTTAGATCTGGAAAGCGTTATTCCTAGGCCTCAGAAAGGTAATTGGCATTTTAAGGCTTGCTGCCAACATTTTTGGAGAAGCATTGGGAAACGATTTTTCCTTAAATGTTTGATGGAGACCGTCAAATTACTCTATGTGCAAAACTGAATACACAACGTCGAAATGATAAATAAACTACTATCAGGAATCTTTAATAATATATCTCATAATTGGTGGTGCAACAGCACAAGTGATTCTCCCTTATCCTAATGGTTATGCAACCCAACGTACATTTCGGTACAAGGGGTTGCTTGCACTCAAGGATACCCCTGAGTCCGTGGAACATTCAGTAGATTTACCAAGATCATGAAGAGTTTTCTAAAGAATATTCATTCCACGATATGCAGCATTTTCAGGAATATACTGTCTTTATGAAGGAAATAAACTTACAACCGACTTGAAATTTCTTAAATGTGTACTCCACAGGAAAACATGCAGACCTCCTTGACTAGGAGATTAGCGTGCTAAACCACTTAACGGGGGGTCGCGGTTAGAAAGCTGGCCAGTACAAAGTTGTTTGTATAGTTTTATCTAAGGGATAATTCTAAGAGTGGCCTTGTAAGGTTAATATTATCCCGATAAGAAGTCGAGATTATATATGAATTATAAAAACTGATTTAGCTATTGGGCGACATGGAATTTGAAATTGTCTGAATTACTTTAAGCTTTACGAAAATGATTTAAACAGTATTTTTATCAGCATCTACATCTAAATAAATCCTCTCCAAGCTGCCTTTCGGCGTGTAGCAGGTGGTCTAAAAACTAGGAGTTCGAGTTACCTCTTCAGCTTATTGTTATCGTGTATCATTCGCGGAAAGAATGAGCCCCTAAAACGACTTGTCCTCGCATCTACTTCTCTTATTTAAACTTATTATCGGTTCGGCTGAAGTAGCAGGGTTTTTGTTTGCATGACTCCAATTACGTCTTCTGCAAATTTACTTTGTCTCAATTTATCGAGCAATCGCAGCCTAGCTTCTAATCTACTTTTCTTCAAGGATCCCCAACCTGAGCTTGCGAGCATTTTCCTAATGCTAGCTTTTTAACTTAGCAATTTTTAGCATCGCTTTGCGCTGCATTTTCTCGAGTTTGCGGATACTCTTTTCATCCGCTCGGTCCCATGCACTCGCCGCATTTTCAAGATGGGGCCTGACCAAGGTGAAGTAACATCGCTCTCTAACCTTTTCATCGCATCTAACTATAATGCGCTTTATGAAACCGAGCTTTTTAGTTGCTGCAGATTTTTTGGATATGCGTGCTCCAAATAATTCATCAACACAAGAATTCGAGAAAAATTGCCACTATTTAAATACTTTCATGCATAAGTACATCGTTTCAATCCCTTCGCCATACTTCTTAGCGCGCTTTAGAAAGCAAAAGATTTATCCTCCGTAATTGGAAGAAGAGAAATCACTGCATTTAGTTCCATTATCAAGCGTCCTTTTCCTTCCTTACGGCCGTTTGATGGAGTTTTCGAACCGTTGTATAGGAAACTATTACTTCCGGCTGAAACCCGCCATAAAATCTTTGGCATCCTCAACGAGGAATTTATTCAAATGGAGGAGCGTTGTAACTATAAACAATCCTCCTCGTTCTGATCTACTCAATCGCGTCATCACTCTAATTCCATGGGAGTTGTCCCTTACTTTGATTAACTGAGGAAAAACGTTCCGTCGTCGCCATGCCTGGAAGTACCTTCATGTTTCCCTGGAAGGGAAAATTGTGCCTCCGAAATGTAGCGATAAAACGAGCTTTCTCGCGAGGGAGGGAGGGAAATTGTGATGGATTTGAATTAACCGTTCAGAATGCCGTTCGAGGATCGATTAACGGCCTACTTTCGAGAGCAGTAACAATAAACGACCTGCACACTTAGAGTTGCGTGTCTAAATGGTGGAAAAGTACGAACTGCGTTGCAAAGGAAGCGGATTCAATGTGCAAAGGCGTTACTTCGTCCAAGGCCCTTACAACGGTGGAAGTGAAAGCTCAGCTCATTCTTCCACAGACTGATTTTAATGCGACATGTTTCGATAGCGAGCAATCGTCTCCAGAACGCTATTAAATCTGTTTATGGAAGTGCAGGAAGTGTCTCCACTTCTATGCTGGATGGGAATTTATTTAAAATTTTATACCTGTTAATTGAAGGCACTTTGTCTCCTTCTTTTCAAAACTGGTTGACTAAACGCTAAACCAGTTGAGTCATTTATGACATGGGTTCACAAACATAGGATTTCATTGACCATTTTATGTTACATCATCCCCATACCATCGCCTTGCAACTAAGAATCAGTAAATTAGATCAATACCCATTGCCGTTTGACTAAGTTCAGCGATTGATGGTTAATAATGGAAATTAAACATTTATTTTGAAGTAACGCACGAAGGCTTTAACGATGTAAAAATAAAACTAAAATAATGTAAAAATAATACAAAAATTTTATGAATTGTTCGCGTAGTGAAATTGAGCTTTGAACGTTTAAGAAGTTAATAATGCCAGCAAAAAAGGCTTAGTAACTACACGTAGGTTTGGGTGCTAGGCTTTTTTTCATTGCTACAGCGTACTCATAAATAGTGGTGGTATTATAAAAGATGCTTCGACAGCTATGGCCATTTTACATTTATGGATTCCCACTGGGGACCGCTTTTACCGAAGTCAAATGCGTTCCCCACATGGCTAACCGGGAGCCCGATCACTTAAATTTCCACACTCACATACTACTATCCTCCACATAATATGATAGTCCGCACTTGATTCAATCACTTCCTCATTAACGTTCGCATGTGTAAAATTTAGTTACGTATCATTCAGGAACATAAACGAATTGGTTAACTATTTATCGCTAATCAAATACTCAAAAATGGATAGCTTATGCATCAATGTTTCGATATTGGATTTCATCCAAGGGATCTAAAACAATTAACATTCATACGAAAATATTGTTATTTTTTAAATAGTTAATTTATAATAATTAATAGTTGAAAACTTACCAAGCAGTAAGGAAGAAAATATCAATAATGTTATTATAATTACATTTCAATACAATTTTAACTTCACATCAATATTAAGAATATTTACTGAATTTCTAAAAGTGAATTCCTGGACAACCAAGTGGGCAACACGTTCGACTTCGGTGAAAGCGGTCCCGGGTTTGATTCCCGGTGGGGGCCTACGTACGGAATGACCTCAGCTGTCGAAGCACTTTTAACAATAACATAGCAATAACACAAAAATAACATAAAACACATAACATTTCTAAGGGTTTCCTTTCGAAAGTTAATGAATGACACGTAGAATTCCTATGCAACGTTTTAATAGAAAACGCTTTGTTTTCAAATGCGGAATTTTTGGAATCCCTCATTATTTTTTCTAATTTATAACGCTTACATGCATATGAATACGCTCCAACATTTACGATATGATAGCACCATTCAGAGATTTTATTCATAATTAAATTATTTTGGAGTGG
The DNA here is from genome assembly GCA_000376725.2 of Ladona fulva. Taxonomy (NCBI): domain Eukaryota; kingdom Metazoa; phylum Arthropoda; class Insecta; order Odonata; family Libellulidae; genus Ladona; species Ladona fulva. Next base: position 262,157 of record KZ308236.1, read on the forward strand.
GTATAATCGTGAGGTGGAAGGCAATCTTCTCCTACGCATGCGCAGAGACTCAATATTGACGGTGCTGTATTCTTTATCAGCTTTGTCGCAGTCGATCTGTTATTGATTGCATTTTGCCTTTGCTTTGAAATGCTTCATTGTGCACTAATTTCGTTGAGTGCCTCCGTGTGGCGCAAAGGGAGTTTTTGAATTGATGTCCCCGCGGAGAAATCAGAGGAATGCAGACTAATGATGCCTATTTCACGAAGAATGAAATTCAGGAGAAAGGATTCCCGGAATACGGTGGGAAACAGAAAGAAAATGTTAGGAGTATGACCGAGAACGAAGAAAGAACACTCCAATCAGAATAGTGTCATTTTTTTCAAAGGAGATGCGAAGAAAATAGCCTATATACATACATACATACATACAGAGTTAGGTAATAAATACTTTATATACGTACGTAGATAAAAATAGATATTTTATTAGTCGAATATTGAGACTATGAAGTCCCATATCCATTTAACCTATACATAAAGAATATAAAGAAGAATGCAGGTGTATGCAATATTAAAAATCAATAAGAACAGAGATATTAAAAACAAAGTAACAACCATACAAACATTAAAAATATAAATATTGATAATAATAGTTAGATCTTCGTAATTTAGGGTATGAGCTTTTAGCTGAATGTTTCATTTCTTTCCAATTGACCGCGATTCGGCTATTAACTCAACTTGTAATGTGTGATCGTCCGAACGGGACGAATTTTTGATAATCAATAGCCTATACCTAGGATTACTCTATGATGTTTTTCTGAATACTTAGTTCTTAATATAATTAATTTTGAGCTTGTCGTAATTAAAAAACTTGTTTCAATGCATTTCTAACGGAGAGTAATTGATAATCGGAGATGCACCGTTGCCACCGGGTCCCACGACCTAATCGCGATGGGTAATTCTTAAATAAATAAATAAATAAATGTACATAAATGAATATAAACACGATGGCTAAATAAACGATAATGAATTAAGGAACTGCGTATAATAGCTCTTTCTAAAAATTTGGTGAAAATTTAAGAAAAATACTTGAGTGTCAAGTGAAAAATATCAACTTAAATGTCGAATTGAATGTGGAATCGGTGTGGAATGGAACCAGGTCACTTAGGCAACCGAAGCAAACCCCGAATTGCCTAAACAAGTAGTCATATAGCCCCCAAAGCTGACCCGATTATCATTTTTTAAATTTAATAATGTCTATTTTCTGTACTCATAGTTTGCGTTTACCTTTTTCTGAATTTAGTGAACATTTATGCTGCATTCCGTCGTCGGACAGCTTTTTAAACCTTATTCATTTCCTATGTTGTGTAAACATATCAACTACGCGAGTACGGAATTGGTACTATCTATTCAACAAAAGATCTATATCGATTCCTACACATACGGTAGATCGTGTATAACAAGTCACCTCACTTCTTCATGGCAAGCAAGCGTGAGAAAACTATTCTCTCAGGACACATAATTACTTTGTTAATGTATCGAACTTTCTAAAAAAGGAACAAAGTTTCCTTTCGCATTCTAAGTCCTCCTCTACCATTTATCGCTGCCCATGTTTAACATCCTAAAATTGAAATATTATTTACGCGTAAACTATTGAGTTTCTACACACAAAAGGGGGGTAATCCGTGAAAGGCATTCTGAGTACTACCATCCTAACAATTTTTATCCAAAACGGAGATGTCATGTCCTTTCCTTGTTAATTGAAGAAATAAAAAGCAAAAAAGAAAGTAGACAGAGTATGAAACCGGTGATAAAAAAGATAAGTTATAGATATGAAAGAAGTAAGCGTGAAAATGGGCTGTCAAAACAATGTTTCATAACTGGAATATTATTATTATTGTTATTATAAACATTTAAAAATTACAAACAGATACTATATCTGGTGGCATTGAGTAGAGTAATAAAATGTATAAAAACACACATGTAAAAGAATTATTAACATAATAATTACAAAATAATAATTACATACAAAAGAATTACATACAAAAGAATTACATAAAAAGGAATATTATAGATCACACCCCACAATAATTTTTCCGGTAGGAGAGGAAGAAAGGTTTAAAGAATAATAAAATATTAGTAAAACTAAGAATTAAATTATGAAATTAGCTATAGTTTCCTTTTCATTTCACTATAGTTATTTGGAGAGGGCGCAAAGATACTCTTTGGAAGATTGTTTGAGAGGATATACGAGAGGAATCTGTACAAGAAGGAACTGGAAATGGAAATATTTAGTACGGAGAAAGGCCGAGTAAGGTGTGAAGAAGTGAAAGCAGAGAGAAATGGAACATATGATTCTATATATTGGATGAAAATTGTGAATATGAATTAGTAAGAGAGAAAGAGGGGAATGAAAATGTGTGGAATTCAGATAGAAAACTGGTAGAGAAAAGTGACATTCTGAGAGGCTTGAAGCAAAACCAAAGAATGCCTGAATAAGAAAGAACAAGCAGAGAGAGATGAAACAAAAATGAGAAGTAAAATAAAAATAAAACAAAAGAGGGAAAGAAAGCGGAATTGAAAGTTGAATAGGAAGGAAGATTGGAAGTGAAAGGAAGCTTGGAAGTAAAAGGAGATGATGATAAGGAAGGCTAAAATTGAAAGAAAACGGAGAAGAAAAAGATGGAAACGAAAACGGAAATTATTTTGGAAAATGAAAGGAACGACAGAAGTTGAAGAGAAACGAAACGAAACGAAATAAAAAGTGAAAGGGAGGTTGAGAGAAGAAACAGGAGAAGGATGATACATGGAAAGGAAAGAAAAAAAGATGACAAGAGCTAACTGTTGCAAAGAGGGAGATGCTTCTTATTCTTTCCTTAAATTATTGAAGCGAGATAAAATAACGAGTCCTTTTCCTCGTTCGGAAGGGAAGTTGTCTAATATCCCGCTTTGGAAAGGAAGCGATTCCCTTAGCTTTGTGTCGCTTAGTGCTTATTCATTTCACCGTGAGTAATTTGACAAAGGTGAGACGTATCCTCAAAGTGAAAAAGAAATCTCTCACGTCTTACTGCGGATCGGCTGTTAGCAAAAGCTGTCCTTTTTTTGCACTCGTGGAGCCGAGAGAAATATTTCAGAAAGTGCCTATTTTTCTGTGTTCACAATTCTTTTCAAAGCTCTCGAGGAAGAAATATTTGCGACACTGTTACTTATTACTCTAATTTTCATTAGCCTCCGAGATGGGTTATTCCATCTAAATATGTACTCTCATATATACGTAGCATGGTGCAAGGATTCACTACATACAAATTCGTTTCCGTGTTGAGAGTTCGTCAATTATTCTCAGTAATATTTCATGCTGAGCTTGACAGTGACTGACAGATATTGGTGATATTTATAGCATTCTACATCTAATTTTTTGTGAGGGAAAAGAATCTGTTAAAGAGGTGAGAGATGAAAATCTTGCGTAAGATCTTTTCATAAGTGCTCTACCTTTCGGTAGGTTCATGTGCCATTATATTCCCTACTCAACGCCATTTCTTTCGCTTCCTGGTAACTTACCACACCCTTTTTGTCACCTAACAACTTTTGTTGTTACAACTCTCTATCTTCCCCTCTGCTTTTTCCATTGTATTCTACCCTCAAATACATATTTTAACAATCTCTGTCCTTTTAATATATGTCCCACCCATTTCCTCAGTGGACGTTTAGTGACTTCGATTAAAACCCTCTCTTCCCCAATCATCTCTAGTACTTGTTTTTCTAGCAACCTAACTTACCCTTTACATTATATGCCATACTCACATCTCGAATGTCTCTAACCCTTTGATATCCTCCTTTCGTATGGTACACGTTTTACACCCGTATAGCAAAACACCCCATAGCAAGGTTTTACCAAAACCTCTTCTGATTCCCTTATCAAGACTTTTCCGGCATTTCTATCCTTAAGATATCCGTAGTAGCAATTCGTAACGCGCGATATTAATTTCTATCCCGTTCCGTAATATCCGCATAAGAATAAGATATAAGAAGGGGCTAAGAAATCCCAATCTCGCCCTTCAATGTAGAAGTTTTATTAATTTTATCGTTGTGATTGCTGTTACAGCTATAGTTATCGGTTGTTTATATAAATAGTATTTTACTGATCTGTCAACAACTTAAAAAAGGACAGATTATATTCACGAGCTGAAGAAATGTAAAATATTTGTTTATGGCGAGAAGTTTCCTTTTACGTTCACGAGTAAAGTACGTTTAGTCATAAGAAAAAACTAAAGTAAGTTAAGGCGTAAACTATTAGGTAAAAGTCGTATAATGTTCGGGCTACGTCTGACCCAGGAGAAAGTTTAAGAGGGTATTACTTCTCGGGAGAGGTATATATTTCTGGATATAAGCGACTGCTTACCACATTCTCGCTGGGGCTCTCCCGTAAGGGAGTTTACTTCGTGAAAGATAAATGGCTCCTTTCTTTCACAGAGTTCTGGCGAAATATACTGATAAAGCCGAAAAAAACATAATTGGAGGAGAAAGTTTTCGGCATCAAAACCACAATTCATTGCGAGGTTGACTTAACGAAATAAATGCTCACTTCATGCCTCATTCGCACTCAAATTCCTATCTTCATGTTCTGAACGCACTTACTAGAAAGCAGAAAGTTTCAAGTAGAAATTGCTGGCGAAGCATTTAAGGAGTTACATTACAGATTGGAAAAAAACAAATAATTTTGCGCGCGGCGATGTCAAAGAAAAAATTAAAATTAAGGAAAGGAAATACTTAAATACTTGTAGAGGTCTTCAAGCCCTTACCGAAAGCAAATGAGTTTAAAGAAGAATGTAAAAGAGTTTCTAGTACAATATGAATCTATATAGTTACTAATATTGTAAATTTGGCATTGTAAAAACGATGTATGTAATTGTATTGTAGATGATTTATAGTTTTAGTTGATGGTTATAAGTTGCAAATCTCATAAATTTTTGCTTTAGAAGTAACATTACTTTATAGATAGAACAGTTTCGCTGGGCAGGAGGAGGCGAATCGTATTGTAAATTTAGTATAAACCTTTGTTGAATTTGTGTAAGGAGTATCTAAATATTTTCTAATGATTAAAAACTGATGTCAAGAGGTTAAAGCTGTCACCTGACACTTTTCATCTTGCAGCAAGAGATAAATAAATATAAATTCTAGGAAAAGCTGGTTTCAGACAATTAATAACAAAAGTGAAAAACAGCGAAATAATTCGAACCCAGGTCTCACACTTTACGGGCAAAATAAAAACACCTTTCCTCAATCTTCGTGGTTTCAGACAATATTCCAGACCTACAAAGTAACAATCATTTGGTCTAATAGCTAAAGCATGCAGAATTTTAGTAAATGTGTGTTATTAAATGGGTCAGTAGAGAGTAGACAGCTATACATTTACTGAAAAATGACAATTCCTCTGCAGTTTTATATCACAAATAATTAATGCTACGGAATTGGAAATTATTACACAAGCCAACACCTCTCTGCGGATTATTCTTCTAACCTATTTTGGAAGAAGTTATGTACCACCTGCTACATTTACGACATTTAACATACCTGAGTAGAAACTGTTTATTTCATGTAAAGTTAAGTGACACAAGAATGTTTTGAGAGAGGTAATGGTTCATTAACGCAGAGTCATGCGCATTTGCGCAAAATTCTGCAATATAGGTTGATGAAGGACGGGTACATACATGAGTAATCTACCTTTAGGTAGGTTTATGCGCTTTAATGTTCCCTACTCAACGACATTTCAATCATTTCCAGGTATTTACCTTACCCCACACTTTATGTCATCTAAGAGCTGTTGTCTTTATCTTCCCCAGTGCTTTCTCCCTTGTATTCTTCCCTTAACAATATTCCTTGGCAATTCCTCATCTCTCAATATTTGATCCATCCATTTCCTCTGTCAACGTTTAATTACTTCCATTAAAACAGTCTCCTTCCCGAACATCTCTAATACCTCCGTAGAAGAACAAATGTGATCGTTTAAAAAACAAATAAATTATGCTACTTTGGAGGAATTGCATTTTATTATGAAGTAATCAACTTTATGTGCCGATGAAGCTTATCGCATTTACTACAATGGCTTCATTAAATTCACTGTTCAAGAAAAAGATGGAATGATTTGGAAGTATTCTATTTTCCTTTTTTTAATTACTTAGCATGCATATTTTCTACCTTTTAGCTACATTCCGTAAAGTGAAACTAATGATCATCTTATGATATTACGTATTTGCGATTACGGTGATATCATATGTCAAGATTCTCATTTCTTGAAGTTTTTGAAGTCGACAAAAGCCTCGGAGAAGATAAAGGACACGGGAAAGCCGAGATAGAATTACCAAAACCCACGTTGTTAAAAAAACATAATGGAATCAAGGAATGGATACCCGAATTTTCGATAAAACTTTCTTTTTCGCATATCGCGTTTCTAAACACGTATTCCGGGCAAAGGCAGTCCGGACTAAAATTCCGCAAGGCGCTTTAAAAAGCAATAGCGTACCATCTCCCAGTTTCCGTCTTTTGTTTTCGGCCATCTCTACGCTTACCGCATCCTTGCTCATTTTTAATTGTGGGACTGGAATATCAAAGGGTGCACGTACTCGAGGTGCGGGAGACTTTCTCGGAATCGCGCTGCACTCCTGCGATATTAAAAATGGTTAAGGAAACAGGCTGAGGTGGGACGTGAGGGATAGAAACGTAGATGTCTGCAAATGAGATTTGCCTGACGAGTGGGAAAGCGCGGCTGGGAAATGCGGCGTCACGGGAAGCGTTAAGGCGCCTCGGAAAAGAGGATTTCGACGCTCTGCTGCTCTTTGATGTGCGTGCTTTCCCTTGCTGCAGATACGCTCGCGTATAATCACGTCCCAAATTGTTACGGAGGCTGAGGTCAGGATGTTTTTTCGGAAATGCCTGTTTCGAATCCAAGGATTTTTCTACCCGAAGACTTGCAGGATGTGTACCTGATAGCTTTGATGCTGTTTTAAAAGAGAGACGTTTGATTTTGTTGAATAAAAACACAGTTTTAAACAACAAATAGATGTCTAAAATCCACAATATATGTCAAGTTCACAATATATACTATATGTTGGCACTCAAAAAATAAAATTTCCCTTTAATGGAATTTCATTTCAATGGATAGCATTAAGAGAGAGAGAGTGTGTGTGTAACTTTACGGAATGAACATTTCCTTCATCTTTGCTCGATGAGATCCATCGCAAACATTCATTAAGCAAAGAAACATATTTGGAAGAAAAAATCATTGGATTACATTGGCCGACTCCGTAGATCCTTCCTGCGGATGTTATCCATGCTGGAAATGTCTTCATCGTTTACAAAGACCGTTCGTATCTTAGGAAATGTTACGCTTATGGTTATGAAGTAATCTATACAGTCAAAAGCAACATTTCCGCGTAAAATTGCTTTTTTCGAAGTTCTGGCAATGAAAAGTTATTTCGTGCATTCGCATCAGAAACCGTCCTAATTGTTGGAGTGATGGTGACTAATTCCAATTCTAACTCCACAAACCTTCACAAAAGAACTGAGTACCATTAAAACTACAGCCCGGAGGAATGGATATTCGGACGTTTTTGTGAAAACACTTTTAAAGAAGAAAACAAGGAAAATTGCTTCCACCTCCATCTTTCCTTCCCTTTCCGTTGACGATCCCAAGAAAAAATTCTTACCCTCCAAATTTGGAGCGTTTGTTTAAAATATTTATTGTTTCTTAATGCGAATTGCCTTTATTGTGACAATCGCTTAACTGGGCCTTCATTTCTTAGTCCCAATCAGGGGTACGATAAGAGTTTTTGCTTGGGGGGGAATGAACTTTAGGATTGTAACAAATGATCTCTTGAACTCCTTCCAATTTGTGATGCAATGTGAAATTATTGAATCTTATCATAAGAAATCATTGCCAATAAAGATATATTTTAAGCATACAAATATTTGTTAATGAGAATTGAGCTTGAGAATTTGGTTTTGAATGATTTATTTGTAGAAATTAACCAAAAAACCAAATTGCCTTGACTCTATATTTTTCAGCATTTTCTGTTCCTCCTTACCCGAAGATGGCCTCGGAGCCGAAACCGGTCGGACAATAAACCTAAGTGTGGAAATTTACAGTTCTTTTTTCTTACTTTGTCAGAATATCGTTCAACGAAGTACGGCCTAGCACGATTGAATTTATAGGTACATATATAATAAACCTTGCCCGGTTAGCCATGCGCTTGAAAACCCAAGGAATAACGAAAGTAAAGAAAAGCGATGTGATTAGTACACGAAACCAGGTTTCCAGTTTCTAAGAAGATGTTCTGACAAGTGAGATATAATCTAAAAACATTCTGAGTCAGATCGATATGTTTCACTTCCATGATATTTTGTATTTGATTATTCCAAAATTTCCTTCGGTTTCCAGATTCAATTCGCAAAAATATAAGTAGGAGAAGATAATTTCTTTGTTGGTTTATGATTCTACATCGAGAATCCACCATTTATGTTGAGCGAACTATAAGAGAGGAATGGATATGAGGGTAAATAATATCGATACGCTGGTACAACTTTTAAATTCAAAGGAAATATGAATCATTTTCGGTACATCAAAATTACCCTAATACAGTTAAGGTATTTGTTTCATGCTCCCACCTCTACACAAAGCTAATCGCAAACTTAAAGCCGGCGATGTAAGTTACGCGAGTCCTAATTGTTCTTTTCATATCTGAAATTTTTATATATGAAAAATATGAATATGAAAAATATAGAAATCTTAATGAAAACTCGTCTAAAGTATAATTTGCTACAACTATATGGATTTTATCTCTACGGCGTCTTCCGATTCCCAACCTTCACTTTTCTCGGCCATTCCATTGTTCTTTTTCTAGACCTCTCTCCTCCGATTTTAATCCCTTCAATCCAGCTCTTTCTGGACCTTCCTCTTTTTATTTTCCTAATAGGAGTCCATATCTGGACTTAGTTTGGTAGCCTCTACTTTCCCATTCGTTGGACGTGCCCATAACATCCCAGCTCTTTTCCTCTTACGCCTTCAGTAAAATCATGCGGGACATCCATAATTTCTCTAATTTAAATTCTTACTATTTCACGTCGAAATATTCCTGCGGTCCTTCCCCAAAAATCCATCTCTAAGAGTCTTTCCTTCTAATGGCCATACTTCACTACAGTGGTACATTGATTAACGACGTCCTAAGCTAAAGCCGTGCTTGGTAAACTGCGGGTGACTATGATCAAAAACTGTCTCGGGTAACGACGCCTTCTGACGAAGATTGACGATTAAAAACTGCACGGATTCAAGCGAAGAATTGTGGAAATCCATAATAGGAAAACACTTAGAGAAATGGTACTTTTTCCAAACAATTATTTATTAAACAAATAAATAATTGTGTGGAAAAAGTACTATTTTTCCAAGTGTCTTCCAATTAAAAACTGCTTTTAATGCTATTCATTTCTATAAGAAGATTTTTTACTGCAATAATTGAATAAAATATACGTTCCATATTTTAAGGACATTTAAATAGTTTTATCTACATATTTGACATGCAGTATGGTTCTGGAAAACCGCGCCTCGGATAACGACGGTTTTGTTTAACGACGACAGTCTTGGAACGAATTACCGTCATTAACCAAGGTGCCACAGTAGTATGTGTTGTCATCGGCTTAACTATGCTCAACTTAACTTCAAAGTAATTTAAATTATTAAATTACCAAATTTACCACTAAGAACATTCTTTATATGCCAGTTGTATAATTGTAACGCGGTTGTAGTTGTATTAACGCGCAAACGGTAAAATATGTACAAACGAAAACAAGCAGAGGGGAAACGTTTGTTTGTCACAACCTCTGGGCTACACCTCTGCGTAGAACATCGCCGAACTCTGCTTAAGAATCACCGAATTGAAAAGTGAAAACCCACTTTTCCCACAATCGCAGGGAGAAAACGGATAACTTGACGAGATGTGAAAGCGAAACGCCACACATATGCGCTCGTGTGACACAACTTCGACCGTTTGGGGGACGCGAAAATGTGCGGAGGAAGGATGTGTAACCGAGAGACGTCGGGGTGAAGATAAAGCAAGCCTAGCGTTTGTCCCCGGCGAGGATATCCTGGGCTAAAGCGGAGAGCGGCGTTAGAATTGGAGAATACAGGAGATTACGACTGCGGTTTCAACTGCCACGGAAAATGAGAATGGAGACGAGTCTCTCTTCCATTTTGGGCTCTCGTGAAAGGAACGTTCGAGCCTAGAAGTTAACCCATTTAATTCAATCACCGCTTGGCGCTGCGAGCGCAAAAAGAGGATCGCCGAGCGCAATCTTCCGCTCATCTCTCGAAAACTTGGCGCTCGGATGGAATTTGAGCGAAATGCACCAAGCCGGGAGGGAACCCGCGGTGCTAATGCTAAAATTAGAGCGACAACCGTGATCCGGTCCCATAACGTACCGTCAAATCCTAGGTTCCACGTTTCCGACATTTCACAACGCTTGAAAATTGGTTTCTTTTTGTCTTGGGACAATCTCCTTTTGTGACGGTTAGAATTATTTTCCCCAGATATTCGAACATGATTTGAATCATATAGTTTAGGGCAATAAACCATATAAGCTGTTAGCTTACTTTGAAAGCAGCCAAATTGAAAAATCAAGCGTTTCACAAGACAAGAATGATTCAGTCTAAAAAGTCTTTGGTAAGTTTAACACTTAAGTAAAACTACAGAATACGTATAGAAACACTTCAAGCTCGATGCATACTAGTGTTTATTCATACACTGGTCGAAAAGCCTGCTGAAACAGGCTAAAATACTGGCGAGACAGCCAAAAAGTGACGAATATAATTAAAATAATAGAAATTATAACTAAAATAAATTTTTAATGAAAAAATATATGCAACTGTTACCCTAATTATACAAAAATTAATAAAAAATGTATACAAATATGAATCAAATATCCGTTAACTACATGACGGGAATAGTTAAAGTAGTTCAAATAGATTTAATTTTTGGATTTTTCTTTTCAAAATTAGGCGACTAGAAAGAATCAGGGGAATTTTAAAGCAGTGGAATCGAATTGGAAGTAAAGTGCATGCACCTCCTGCCACACACCAAAAGGCGGCTTGGAAGGATACTTACATAGACATTTACAAAGTGAAGGCTGTATGCTGCCATACGAATACAACGCTAGTTAGCATATTACACATTTACATTTAAACCCCGCAAGCCGCCAATGGCGCGTGGCAGGGGGTGTAAAACACCGATAATCTTATCACACCCTAACTGCTATTTGCTTCTCTAATACTATGAGGGAAAAAAACGACCAGACGTAACTATCCATGCTGGAAATCACTTCCCTGAATCGCTTCTTACGAATTTTCTCTCGAAACTCGCGCACGTTGCTAACTGGAATAGCAATATCAGTTCTCTCGTCGACGAGATCTGTACTGATAAACGTTTCGGAAATCTTACGTCGGTAATCAAGTCTCCTATCCCTAATCACCCGAGGAATCAAACCGAAACCTTTTCATCTTGAATCCTTATCTTATGTTCATCATTAAATCGCATTTGTTACCTTCCTTAGGACGGGAAAATGCAGAAAAACGGGTGAAAGTGCGCGAGAGTGGCATTAAGTGGTACGCGCCACTTCACATCTCAAAGAATTACATTGGATCGATGTAAAACGAACCTCACTCAAGTATGAGGTGCTTTTGATGCGCGCGGATGAGAAACGGCTTGCGCTTCATGAGATGTGTTAGACCGGGAGCATTTTCCCCCGAAGATACGAGGTCGTGGGTGGAAAGGTTTTATTGGTGATAAGGCTGGGAGCAATGTTCTCAGATGCCGATCTAAGGTTAAAGGGAGAGAAAGGATGCGAGATAAGGTGAAAAACTGCCGAGGAAATTTGCAGATAAGGCCGGAGGAAATGGTGCGAATACTGCGGCAAGATAAGGAAGGATGTAGTGAGAAAGAGATGGTAGATTAGCCTTTGGAACTTTTTTCTTCAGAGCACACTTAAGAACTCTGTGTTCATAGATACTGGTACGAATAAAAAAATTGCATTTAACGTATAAATTATTTTGTTATTATATCATTATAGTTTACAATATTATTATATTATATTATTATTATTATGGTATTTGTTTTTNCATTGTATTTGTTTTTATCTTTTGTAGTTGTTATTTTCTTTGTATGTAACTTTTTACTGACTCTCCTGTTGTTATGGTTTTAACTACATGTTAGTGTCTAATATGATCTATGTTTTATTTACATTTCACAATATTGTAGCATATTACTGGTGTTATAGTGATGATTTATAAGTAGTTGATCTCTGATGATTGTATATATGTTTTCCTAATTTTGTAGTATTTTATGTAATTTGTTTAGGGATTTTTTTGTACTATTCTTTTATTTACATTGTATATATTTCCTATTTTGTCTTTGTAGTAAAATTTAGCACCTGACGAGTCTATCCAGACTCAGGAGGACTAGAAGGTTTCTATTATTGTAATAGGTTTTCTTTAATATGTTAAATAAAATTTGAAATTTGATTATATATAAATTTGATTACATAATATTTATTATTTTATTTACAGGCCGAAGTGGCGAAATGGTTAGCGGGATAGCGCTCCAATAGAAAGGTCTCAGGTTCGAGTCCCTGCTAATCAGACTAAGTAAGAGTACTCATACGTTCTACATTTCTTAAATCCCTTGGAAGTTTATTCAGTATATAAGTTATTTTAATACATCCTTGTTTCCTCCCCAAATTTAGGTATTTGGTACAAAATAATTTATTTCTTGTGTTTATCGGCATAACATTAATGGTATTTCTATTTTTTTTCATTTTAAAATATAATCTATAGAAGAAGCTTTAACTAAGTGGAACTCCATCACTGGGAAAATAAAATTCACTAAGTAAAATCCACAGGAGTATATTTATTTTCACGACCGGTTTCGAACAGAGTTAGATCATCATCAGGAAATTCACCTGATGATGAACTAACTCTACAGGTAAAATATGTAAAGTTTTTTACACCTACTCAATACTAGAACCATTACAATTCTTATGTAATACATCATGAGTTACATTTATAATCCTATCCTGATTGTCTTACTATTGACATGTATGTACCTCCACTGTTACCCCATATTGTAATTCCATATCTTAGTAGATCGTCAATTAAAAAATAGCAAAGAAATTTTAATATAGGAAATGTTACATAATTTTTAATGTAATAAAACTTGTAAATCACTTTTCTAAGTTTTCCATTAATTTATAAATGTGCATTTTAAAGTTAAAATTACTGTTTATCTCAATACCAAGATAATTGTAGTATAATAATAATAATAACAACAATAATAATAATACTAATAACAATAAATACATATGCAATGCCAATCCTTACATACTCATTTGGCATCATAAAGTGGTCGCAAACAGACCTTGAAGAATTAAATAGATTCAATAGAACCCAGCTCACTGAAAATCGAATGCTACACCCAAACTCCTGCATCGAGAGGATAACCATCAATAGAAAAAATGGAGGAAGAGGGCTGAAAGACATTCAGATGCTTCATAACAAACAAATAGTAAACTTAAGAAATTATTTCCATAACAAATACACTCCACTACACCGCGCAATAGTCAAAGCAGACAAACAATATACTCCGCTAAACCTGAAAGAAGAGCAGAATCCACAATCTATACAAACAAACACAGAAGAGCAGAAGAAAGAAAATTGGTCTAAGAAGATACTGCATGGTCATCATTACAGTATTATGCAAAACCCGATCATAGATAAAACACTTTCATATAAATGGCTGAAAATTGGACATCTATTCCCTGAGACAGAAGGATTTCTACTAGCAATTCAAGATAACATAATAGCCACAAGGAACTATAGAAAACACATATTAAAGGAAGCAATAGGTACAGATATGTGCAGAAAATGCCATCAATATAAAGAAACAATAGATCATATAACAGGAGGATGCAGACTGCTAGCTGGAACCGAGTATACAGAGAGGCACAACATAGCAGCAAAAATTATTCATCAGGAGCTTGCATTTAAGTACAAGTTGATAGAAACACGTTTACCCTACTTTAGATACGAAGCTAAAAATCTACTAGAAAGTAATGAGTACAAACTTTATTGGGACCGAACAATATATACCGACAAAACAGTTATCCACAACAGACCAGACCTCACCCTTATTGATAAAGTAGCAAAGAAAACATACCTAATTGACATAGCCATCCCCAATGACGCCAATATTCAAAATAAAGAAGAAGAAAAAATTTCCAAATACACCCCATTAGCACAAGAAATAAAGCAGCTCTGGAAACAAGAACAGTCTCAATAGTACCAATAGTTATATCAGTTACCGGCATTACAACAAAAAAATTTTATACACACCTGGAAAAACTAAATGTTAATAAGAACATCCACTCAAATATTCAAAAGGCAGTCATACTTAAAAAAACTTCAATAGTACGAAAATTCCTAGGAACACAATAGAGAGGTATTTGACTTGGTTAAGACCCGTCAAAGAACCGACTTTAGTTCACAAGTGTGAGATAAATCAAACAATAAAACGTCTCCTTTAAGGGACAGACTGAGACTAATTAGTCTCTTCTTACATGTAACCCTTATAATATAAAATTATACGGTAAACAATAGAACTTTGTTACGACAAACTGTTCAAAGGCTTCAAGATCCGAGGAAGAACGTTATGCAAAAGGATTTAATTGGAGAGCAGCTCACAGCTCATACTCTCACTGTAATTTCTGTTAAGCTTTACGAAGTGAATAATTCATGTTATAATGATGGAATTTGACCAATTAACGGCTTCGAATATAGATTATAAACAGATTGAAATAGGTCAAAGGTAAAACAGGCAAAAGAGAAATTAAGTAGACGGAAAGTATCAAAATGGAAAGGACCGAAAAATTTCAAGGCTGGAAGTTCAAAGAAGGATGGGAGAAACTGACAGCGAAGTTGGAAAAGGTGAAGCTATCTGGGAAGAAACGCGTAAGAGGGTGGAGGGGCTATTTAAATGAATGAGAGAGACTTCTAAGACTGCTTCGGAGAACTTCAAATATGTAGGCCTGCTCTTAAAAAAATCTTCCTTTTCTTCCAGGAATATCTGAATTAGAAATTTCACAAAATTTCGCGATGGGGCCTCTACACTCCCTTTCAACTTGGAATCGTAAAGCACATTTTGGGGTGCGCATACAGTTTCAATGGAGCTAGGCCACTTATGACGAGTTCGTCGATATCTCCGCCACTCCAATTATCTCCGTCTTCAGTCACCGGAATTGCCGCAGGAAGTCAAGATTTGCGTCCAATAATGGGCTCTTAAATGGTCTGTCAGGATGCTTCAAATTATAACGCGAAATGACGACGCCATTTGTAAATTACGCAAAAGGAGCTTCCCCGAAGAGAAAATGTTTTCCGAATAGCGGAGTTTTTTAGTTTTAATTGGGAAAATATGGCGAGGAAATTACCGATTGAGTAAGAATGTACCCCCCTGCCACACGCCGGAAGGCGGTTTGCAGGGTACTTATGTAGATGTAGATGAATGTAACGTGGTCTAAAATAAACTGAAGAGTCAGATATTTTGTTATTTATTAGTTAATTTGTTATTAATTATTATTGTATTATTTATTTATATTTGCTATTTATATGTTATTTATTTATCATTTATTTTTATTTATCATTTACTCAATATAATCTATAGAAGAAGCTTTAACTAAGTGGAACTCCATCACTGGGAAAATAAAATTCACTAAGTAAAATCCACAGGAGTATATTTATTTTCACGACCGGTTTCGAACAGAGTTAGATCATCATCAGG
>KZ308236.1:280514-312203 GCA_000376725.2 Ladona fulva
TGTGGAAATAGTACAAAGTCCCTTTTCCTTCAAACATGGAGCATTTCCACAAAACATTGCCAATGTCTTTGAATATTACTTCTGTGATTGTTTCTCTATCGACCTAACTTACTTTTTCCATTTTACTATATAAATTTGTACCAACCTAATTAGAAACTTAATCTAAATTAAATTTATTAAATTGATTTAAATTAATCTAATAAAATTCATTGACTTCAACAGCGTACAAGAAATAACATTAAGTCCATTGCCTTCAAAGCGATTAAAATACACAGTTGCAACGACATAACAACAACAATAATAATAATAACAAAAGGTAATTATTCAAGGGAAAGATTGAGACTTATAAGTCTCATCTTACATATAATCCTTAGTCATGACAGATAGAATGAAAGAGGTATTTGGAATTGAACTAAAGAACAGCAATGAAATAAGGAACTGTTTTGTGGGTTTAAAAAAAAACCTTAAGTCTGCACTTAGGAAAAACTTAAAACCGTGCAGTTTTTATTTATCATTTACTCATTATTTATTTATCCATTTATTTATTATTTCTTTATATTTCCTCCAGGGAATATTCGAATCCCTGAAAGGCAGTTATTATTCTAAGCTTTTGATTTTTGGATCCGAAATAAAATTTGAAAAATGTTAAGTGAAAATGCCAAAATGTAAATATATGAAATTCATATCGATTATTTTGTGTAAATCAGCGTGACGGTTTGATGAAACCAAAATCATAGAAAGAAATTAAGACAAACGATTTTCTCTCGTCAGAATAAGCCAGAGGTGCTGAGGATGATATCCTTTCAAAGAAGTTAGTGCATTTTCTTACAAGTGTATTCATTATGTGTACATTTAAAAGTAAACTTACAGCATTATAAGAATAATTTGTCTTCTGTTCACTTTTTTCAAGCTATCTCTTTTAAATTTCATATGATGAAAGGTTAGATGTAAGAAAATACTTGGAAATCTCAATCTAGTCAAATGAAACCACATTCTCATTATTACTCGTAATATAACTACTTAAAGACAATAAACAATAAAGTAGTATTGAATCGAAGGTCTATTATAAATGGGATGAGCTGATTTATTCTGCTCCTCTATTGTATTTTTAACGAGCAGGTATTTTTCTGCTCGAATATCAGTCATTGATGGTAATTTTTTTTAAGAATAAGGAAAAGAAGACTTCTACCGTAACCCCAATAATTTTATCATACGACCATGGTTTCGACCCTTCGGGTCATCATCCTTCGTCGAAGACCCTGACGGAAGGGTCAATACCAATGTCGTGTATAAAAATTATTGTGGTAACGGTAAAATTCTTCTTTTCCTTATTTTTTTATAATGGAAAACTACCACTAAACCGAGGCTGAATCAGTAGGTAAAATTTTTGTTACTTTTTAAAGTTTGGTTCACATTGTATCGCTTGTCTTTTATTTTGGTTGTATTCTTTGGTTGTACTTACATGCACGTTAAGTTTAGTTGCTCTATTGTGAGCAATGAGCTGCACTAAGTTGCTGTTTTTAAGGGTAATTCATTATCGTAATTGTTCATTTCCGTCCCCTCGCACTAAAAAGTCACTTACTTATGTCTTCTTCAGTAGCTCTCTCTGCTACAACGCAGAATCGTGGAATGTACTTCTTTCCAATAAGTGAAGGATTAATGAAAAGCTTCTCAGAGTAGTTGATACGAGCAAGTAGTTCCTGGTTTATCTTATTGTTTCTTTTGAGACGCATTTTAGCCTTACATGATGTTCATGTTCAACAGGATGTCAATTTTAAATTTTGCGAAATATTTAAAATTTTATATTATTGTTTTTATCATTAATGTGATTATTCTGAGTACCAAATTCATCATCAAATTTCTATTATTTTGCGCTTTTCCACCATCTTGAAAAGTATACAGTTTAACATAGCGCTAGAAACTACATTTTAGCGAAACTCTTTAACGGAGAACATATGGGGAAACGTATGCTGGGGAACTTTCTGCGCACGTGTAAAAGCTTGATATGTGGCCTCAATAATTCGATTCGAGAGGGCATCTTTAGGGCCCCCATAAAGAAATTCCGCCGAGAAATTTCGTAGGGGATTGTCGAGATCAAATCTCGGGGTCCCTGTTTTAATAATTCAAATTTATGGGAAAACTGCGGTTGGTTCCCTCTCGTGAGAGATCCCAGGAAGGGAAAAAATACGCTCTGAACGTCCGAACCTCCACCAAACCGCGGTGGGATCCTTTTTCTCCTTCCCTTTGTCGGACGTGCAAAGTGAAAAAATAAGCGTTTCGGAGGGATGATGGGAGAATTATTATGGTGTAACGAAATGGAGGACGCGAGAGGAAAATATATTGGCGAAGAATTTCCGGGAGTGCGGAAGTGCGGAATGCGTCGATCGGAAACAATTACGGGCGAATGAAGTTTCCGCCTCCGTGGTGCGAAAATTTCCGATCGTTTAAAAAATTCATATGATTCAATTTTCTGGACGCGGCGGTAATGCAGCTCGTTACAAGGGACTGATACAAAATTACGCACTTGTCACAAAGGCAACTCGTTCGTATTTATATGAATTTATCGGGATGGCTCTGTTGAAGCAATTTAAATGTCAATCTGTTCTCATAGCCGTAAGGTAACGAAATGATTTCACTTTTTAGTGAAACATGAACGTTTTTTGAACTTTATTGATTACTGTGCTACGGGAATAACGCTTTGACAGAACAAGCAACTCTAGAGCCTTATAACTTATATATAAACATAAGTTTCCAACATTTTGGTAGGCCCATGTGCCCTAATAATTCCCATTCAATGCCATTTCTTTTGTTTATTGGTAACTTACCCCACTCCTTATGTCATCTAACAACTTTTGTCTTTGTCTTTCCCCCTGCTGTTTCCTTTTCACGCTACAATCTCAATTGCATTCTTTAGCAATCTCTTTTCTATCATTATTTGACCCATCTATTTCCTGTCGACTTTTAATTACTTCTATTATAACCTTCTCTTCCCCGTTCATCTTTAGTACTTCTGTGTTCGTTTGAAGGAAAAGAGACACGGTATTTCAATACAGACAGGACCAGGTGTTGGGGTGGTGACCTGATGATAGCGATCATTCGCTGAAACCTGGTCGTGTCTGTATTACAATCCTGTGGAAATAGTACAAAGTCCCTTTTCCTTCAAACATGGAGTATTTCCACAAAACATTGCCAATGTCTTTGAATATTACTTCTGTGATTGTTTCTCTATCGACCTAACTTACTTTTTCCATTTTACTATATAAATTTGTACCAACCTAATTAGAAACTTAATCTAAATTAAATTTATTAAATTGATTTAAATTAATCTAATAAAATTCATAGGCTTCAACAGCGTACAAGAAATAACATTAAGTCCATTGCCTTCAAAGCGATTAAAATACACAGTTGCAACGACATAACAACAACAATAATAATAATAACAAAAGGTAATTATTCAAGGGAAAGATTGAGACTTATAAGTCTCATCTTACATATAATCCTTAGTCATGACAGATAGAATGAAAGAGGTATTTGGAATTGAACTAAAGAACAGCAATGAAATAAGGAACTGTTTTGTGGGTTTAAAAAAAAAACCTTAAGTCTGCACTTAGGATAAACTTAAAACCCTGCAGGAAAACGCCCACATGAAGGGGGCGTGAAACACCTGCGAAACCCAACGACAGTAGCGACTAAAATTTAAATTCACATCCACATAAAATTTAAATGCAAATTAAGAAGTCTTTTAAGGAAGTATCTTCAAAACCAACTCTTATAATTAAGAACGATATCCCTTAATAAAGGGTACGGGATTATAGAGCAAATGCTTTAAAGATAGGGAGAGAGAGAGGTCAGGGGGAAAGGGAGGGAGAATTGGGGAATCAAAAAGGGTTTTGTGGTACCATAAGGGATCCGCAATGCGGGATGCGTGGAATGTACTGGAATTCCAAAGCAGCGGGATGCGGACTGTGGAAGGGGGAGAAGGGACTGCGATATGAGGCAGGAAAGGTGATATGGAAAGCGATAGCACGAAGAAAAGGAAGTAAGGAACCGAAAGTGGGAAAAAGGAAAGAAAGACGTACGTCATGATAAGCGCGGTCCATTTGGGGGTAATAATTTGTATTAAAAGGTCGGAAAGGCCGTTACATCGGTGTGTTTCCTCGAGCCACATCAGGAGTTATCATCCAACCACCGCTCTCTGTTGTACCAATGTAAGCTGTCGTGATAAGTCAAACTAAAAGAGAGCGGGTATGAGTGAGAACGGCACAGTGAGGAAGAAATTTAGCGAGGGATTGCGGTGATATTTTCGTAGAGATTTGATGACGAAATCAAAAATGCGAGGGAGTAAAAGGTAATCCGTTGATACAGTTAGTTTTTCATAAGTAATTGTGAAGTTTTGGAGTGCTTGATACGCAGTAGTTGAGGTTTAAAAAATATGTTGGTGTGTTTGGTTAAAGTTCGGTAAAGTCGTAGAGTTTTAGTAACTTTTTTCCCCTATCAATACACTCCTGTCTTCCTTTATTGACTATTTACATTTACTATTTTTCATATTTATTCGTTCTTGTATTTTTTTTTCTGTTGATATTTTCTTTCCTTTAATATGTTTATATATTTTAGTATTTTTATGTACAGTTTTGTTTTTTGTTTTAGAATTTTTAAGTGCTATGTTGTATATGCTGCTATATACTGCTATGATTGTAAAAATGAAACTGAAATCCACTTTAAAAGTTGCTTGTCTTTTTTCTAAGCATTCAAAACTAAACATGGCATGTAAAGTGTTTTTAAAGAAACCGTTGAGAAGGGAGGCTAACAAGAGCTGGATTATTTAGGTACTAATGTCCTTTCTGAATAATCTATTTTTACGATCCATTAGATATGAGAAATAATGTGGAGCAAATAATTTGAAATTATTAAGAGTGTTATTAAAAAGTGCTATTATCCAGCATAACTCATACCTCAGTAACTTTCTATTGAATGCCTCTACGAGTTACAATTTTCGTAGCATTCACAAAGGAGAGACCTTAATTAATTCCATCATCCAGCATGACNCATTTACTAATTTAAAATCTATTTTCAATTAAATGATAACCGTGAAAAGTAAATTAAAAAGAAAGAAAACGTAAACAGGAATTATTAGATCCGGTCATATAAATTATAGTAAGTATTCAGTTATCAGTTAAGTATTCAGCCAGACGGCCGGTTGGGTCTTCATCCCCTCTACCATCAGCTGCCAAGAGCTAGGAGAGAGAAATGAGGCTTACTAGGGAATATGAGGAGTGAGGTAGTTCGCCATTGCTTTCCTCACTGAGCCAGAATACTATTAGCGGAACAAGTCCACGAAAGTGAAGCACAATGGCTCTGTAATTACAGTTACAGTAAAATTATAGTTACAGTAATTACAGTTACAGTACAGTACAGTACAGTAGTTACAGTAATTACAGTTACAGAAAATTACAGTTACAGTAAAAATACGAGTTACAATTTTCGTAACATTTACAAAGGAGAGACCTTAATTAATTCCATCATTCAGCATCACTGATTTTCATGCCATGAAAAGAATGAACAAGACTGAGAAAAAAGTAAATAAAATATACATTTTTCTTTATCTTGTACTAAAAGAAACATAAATTATTTCATTCATCAAGATATGGTAACAGGACCCTTAATTATCAGACTACTATAAAAATAAGTTGAGTTTCTTAATAATAATTTCTTTATTGGTAATAGGAAGACCGTAAATACACCCAATTTCAATAATTATTACTAATGACATACACGTACAGTCATCCCCTTATTGGAAATATCGGATTACACTTCCTTTAAACCCGGGACCTTACNCTACTCAACAGAAATAAATAGATAAATAAAATTTTATTTAATAGTTACCATGTGATTTAAAAAATAATTACCTTTGAATTTGTATATAATTGGGAAATACCCCTTAAGCCGTATTCGCAGGTTGTTAGCTAAAATGTTTTCCCCGTGATACTGAGATAGGGAGGTTGAATCACCTCCACCGAATCTCGAAGTAGAATAGAATACTTTTAAAAGGAAATACCTTTTTGAGTCGAATTAGTAAGAGAAACAAGATTAAAATGACTTCTCATTGAGTAGAAATTCCAAATCAATAAAACTATTCAAGTCTAAAAAAATGTAAAACGTTGGCAATGCTGTCAGTGTGTAAAAAAACCTATTGAAAAACCTATATAACCGTGGAGCAACCACAAGAAAAATGTCAAGCTAAGTAAATTCAAGTGCAATCCCGGAAAAAAGTGTAGAAGAATCAAAAATATATTAAAGAGCCAAAAAGAAGAAAACGACTTGCTAGAGAGAGATGGATTTATGGCGAAAATGATCTCGGAAGAACAGAATTGACCCAAAAAACATTCATATTATTCTATTTATCTTTCGGTAACAACCTATTCATAGACTTTGTCTCGTATTTAACGTACACTATAGAAGTAGCAGCAACGGGGTTGGAATTTCGTGTGTATTTTATGAAGCAGAGGGGGCGTAGGAATGAAAGGGAACGCAGAAAGACCCGTACACGGAAGAGAGGCGTACAAGGACCGTTGGAGGAAGAAGTACCCTTTCTTCTTCCTAAGAGACAGGTATACAAAAGGGATTAGAGGACCCTAACTCCTCTCCATTTCTCTCCCTTTGTCCTCTTTCTCTCCGCCAGGGCTTCGCTTCAGAGAGCCTTCCATCTCGGGTTCCCTAGCAATGGCCAGTGTATTTACCCGAGGCTGCCGAAAGTTTGGTTTCGGCCGGGACTATCACGGCTTGGGACTCCCGAATTAGCATCCCTGTCTACTTGTTAGTCCGGAGTTTTTATTTCGTCGGGGATTGCGCGGTGGAAAATCGTGTATGGCTGGCAGACCGTCGGAAACTCCCTGTGCTGCTGAACCCACTTTCTTCCGCTCACGCGCTGCGATTTTTCGAAAAACGGTAGAATGAAGGGACATTTAACTTTCGGAATAATTTACAGGTGATACGTATTATACAAGCGTCACGTGAAGCATTTTTGTGATACATATAAAGCGATAAATGTTCCTACTTCCATTTAAGGTGACAGAATTTGTGTTCGTGTAATCGAATGCTACTTAATGAATTCTCTGCTTCTTATGGTATATTTGCCATTCGATACCTACAATTTTTATGCGTTGCATAAATTGTAATATTGCACTGATTATATTTCTTCAAGAATATAATGTGATTACACTGACTATTATGTATATTAACATATCCTATTAATCTTAGAGAAAGGACATTAATTTAGATCACTCCTTATTAAACAATGAACACTATCAAACGTGCTATCCGAAGGTCATTATTCTGTACTTACGAGAACTTATTTCCCTTATAGCCTTTTATTTCAGTGAGGAAATCAAAGGAAAACTACCTCACTCCTCATATTGACTAATGAGCTTCATTTCCTCTCCAAAGCTTTTTATAGCAAATTTGAAGAGGTTCGAACTCACCTTCAAGCTGAATACATGTACGTAGAAAGCCAAATATCCGGGTTATATTTCAGTTTCCCAAAACCTGAACTAATTAGAGTAATTACAGCAAAAAGCAGAGATGGTGAGGGCGGGGAGGATAGGGTTTTAATCGAAGTAATTAAACGTAGATAGAAGAAATTGGTAAGACAAATATTGAGAGGAGAGGAATTGCTAAAGAATGTAATTGAGGGTAGAATACAAGGGAAAAAAATGAAGACAAAGACAAAGTTATTAGATGAAATAAAGGGTGAGGTAAGCTACCAGCAGGTGTAGGAAATGGCGATGAGTTGAGACAATTAGGGCACATGAACCTACCGAGAAGTAGAAAACTTAATGAAATACCAAAAGGTGAACTTATCTAGATGCGTACACATTGAGCCGTGCTTAGTTGCATACAATTCAGAAGATTTCTCAATGAGTAAAGAGAAATTTCACGACGATGGGAGTTCCTTTAAGGTAATAACTTACCTTTCCGAGCTCCCACTCCATATTTGCTATTCAAGAGGAATCTCAGTGACTTCTCCGTTCTCTGAAACCATACCACTCCATATTCAGGAGTACTTTCCTTCGTCTTATTTTTTATTCCAAAAGAAACCAAAGGAAGTGCACCATCTTACGTATACGTTGAAATATTCAGGACGGATAGATTTTCTAGGACGCAATTTGGTCAAATATAAGGATGAATATAAAATTAACAATATCCACGCCGGAAACTGGATGTAAGATTCCTAATATCATGAAAACTTAAGAAGTTCGCTTACCTATAGCATAATTTGCTTCTAATAAAAATTGTCGGAAAAATATGACGTTGAATTGTAACAATTCAGCAACTAATTGAAGTAATTCTGAATAAATGTATCCTAGGATATGCGTAATCTACTCCTCCACCAGACTACCGCACTCCTCATCTTGTCTATAAGCCTCAATCCCTCTCCAAAGTTTACGGTAGCTAATGGTGGAGACGTTGAGGATCCAAAAAGCCGTCGGAATGATGACTACACAGACAGGTCCAAAGTGCGATGGATAAAACATTTGACACCTCTGGATGAGGAATACAATGCTTTTAATTTCCGTTAATTGTGCCTTCTTTAGCTGTCATGCGCTTCATTTGATTATGATATAAATAATACTAAGCCCTTTTATAAAAATGAGTGGAAGTTCGTCGTGCTTTTTTCTATATTCAATTTCCGTCAAGACAGTTTCAGACCGCGGTCATTCGGCTGATTTCTTCCCCCTCATACCTATTCAGCAGTTACGCATTAGTATTATTGACTGCTTAAAGAGTTATAACAAAGGACTTACTCTTCGGGCGCAGAAAAACATTTAAAACTGAAGCATATTGAAAAAATCAGGCAAGAAAATTGTAAAATAAATTATTTAAGCGAATAAAATATACGTAACTAGTTAAAACGTAAAAAGGGATTATTAAATCGGGTCATCAAAATTATAATATCTGTAAAGTATTCAGCCAGAAGGCCGGCTAGGACCTCATTCCCTCTACGAATAGATAGGAGAGAGAAATTAGGCTTACTAGGCAAGATGAGGAGTAAAGTAGTTTGCCCTAGCTTTCCTCACCGAAGCAGAATGCTATACATACAAGCCCACGTGAATCAACGAGTAACACTTTTCGTTACATTGCATAAGAAGAAACCTTAATTAATGCCATTATTCAGCATAACTCATACCTCAGTATCTTTCATTTCTTCACAGCCGAGACCAAGACTGAGACAAAAGTGAATGAAATATACATTTTTCTTTATCACGTACCAAAAGAAAACTAATAAATATTTCATTCATCAAGATATGGTAGCAGGACCATCAAAGACGGTAGAAAAAAGATGAACTACTGTTCTCAGGAAACTAGATCCTATATAGTAATAAAAACAGCTGCAAATTGCCAAACATAAACCAAGTGAATCAAGGAAGAACTAATTTCGACGCTTAAGATTAACTTCAAGAT
This sequence comes from Ladona fulva, assembly GCA_000376725.2. NCBI lineage: Eukaryota > Metazoa > Arthropoda > Insecta > Odonata > Libellulidae > Ladona > Ladona fulva. The sequence goes on from KZ308236.1 coordinate 289,974, forward strand.
AACACTTATGCGTCGACACCAGTTTCTGATTTGGTTTGTGTGTGGTGTTTGCAGTACTTTCTCGTGTTAATCACACCTATTTACCCGAGGAAAGTAGTTCCTGTTTTTTTGTTTTTCATACCATGAATAAGTCCGATTTTATGAAAAAAATGACCAATAAGCCTAAACACACGACTTTGAAGAACCCTTAACCTAATTCAGAAACATCTAACTCATAAAGTTGTCCGCAATATTGCCTAGACGCTCCGTTAACATTTCAAAATTAGTGAAGAGCTCCTTCGGAAAAGTTTCGGACATTCTGTTCTGGAAAGAGAGACTATCGTCCACTTTAATAACGCTGAATATCCACAGAAGAGGAACGCTCAACTTAAGGGTCGCAGAAGAGTTTCCTACCGCTTGTGTGGGACGAAGGTCGAAAGATGATCACGTGGGGAGAGGTGAAAAATAAAATTTCCGTTCATTTGTGTACCAAAGCATATAGACGTCGGACGGACGCAGTCTGCTTCCATTTGATGGATACGAGTTCAGCCTTGCGTAGAACGACGAGGAACTCTATGAGGACTCTCCGCTGCCGCAATAATATCCACGATTACATAGGGCTGTACAGCAGGAATTCATGTTCTCGTTAAAATAGTTAAAGGATCAAAGGCTGGCGTTTATTCTTTTAAGAGGATAGGAGTTTGGAAGTATACATATAGGCATGTTTTTGCATAAAATAATTTTGATTCATTGCAATTCGTATATAGCATATCCAGTAATAGTATCGTAAAAAGTGCTTCGACAGCTGAGGTCATCTCGCACGAAGACCCTCACCTGGAGTCGAACATGGAACCGCTTTCACCGATGTCGAACGCGTTGCCCACTTGGTTCATATTGCTGTGTAATATTTTGGATTTTCAGTACTGATATTGTGCCCTATTTTATTTAATGGATGTAGAGGCGTTAGGGGGTGGTTTTGGGGGTTCAGACCCCCCTCCCCATGAGAACAGAGTCAGCAATAAACGGAAGCATGCGACATGATGACCTATATGTAATTATGCCACGCAAACACCGCTGGAGATTCGTAGAGAATACATGTTAAAATAAATCACTCTATATTTTGATTAGATATCAGGAGGAAGTATTCCTGCCCATGGAGATATAATGAATTAGGAAAGGTTTAGTATTGACTTGCTTTAATCGATGTTTCGGTTTGAGCGATTACTGGCCTCTGTGGCGGAATGATTAGCGCTCTAGCTCTCCTATCTCTAGGCCCGAGGTTCGAGTCCCGGCTAGTCGGACTTTTACGGTCAAGGACTAGCTGTTTGTATTCTTAAATAATAGTAATTATTAACACGGATGTATTTGGGATTTTCCTGTTCCTAAAAGATGTTATTACTATTATTATCATTTTGTACTAGAACAATTATTTATACTCACGGAACTCTTCGGATTAGTTCGCTGACCCTGGTAAATAAACCGTTGGTTTAAGATATGTGAGCAACATTTGAAAGATTTTTGGTGAGAATGTGAATATATTTATAATTTTTACATATTTAATATATTCCGAATTTATTATATTCCGAATATACTGCGACATTCTGGTGCAATGTATATTAGCACGGAATACGTGAATTTTTCGTCGGTGTAAAATTTTACTCTTAATAAATAAGCCCTCCTTTTTAGGAAGGTATACTTGTGTGGATTTACAGAATAAGAACGATACGACACAACTTCCTTCGCATGATAAATCTTTCCGGAAACGCCTATAAATGGAAATGTAGGTTATACATCCATTTCGTACAGTACTTCCTATTTTTGGCTTCGATATCTTGTTCTCTTTCGCCTCTGAAGTCGCCGTATTCCTCTGAAACTTTCGGTCAATAAACGCAGGGCCGTGACGGGCTCTTGGAACAGTTTTGGGCATACAACTGCAGGGTAGACGGCAGGTAAATATTAAACATTCACGGCCACACGTAAGTCACACAAGGAAGACAAAGAAACGTGTGCAGAAATGTACAGAATGGAGGGAGAGGTGAGCGCGGGATCTGCTCGCTAGGGCGCTCTTCTTTTGTCCCGAAGTCCCTACACCTGTGATGTTTCGAACGCTCTTTCAGCATCATAAATCGTCAAAACGAGACATATTCTTGTCTCGTTAAAAGCGTTTCTAGGACGATGCTTTCTTCCTTTACCTTTGTCCCATTGGAGTCGTGCTTTTTTCACAACGTCGCCTTTTACAAACGTGAATTCGATGTGTTTTTCCAATTTCGCTGCGGAAATAATATTTCGGCGTTTTCCTACATCATCCGATGACGGAGGAATATGGATTGCTTGCAAATTAGTTCATCTAAAATGTATAGCTCTTGGGCGATTGTCCTGAATTGAATTGAACCAAGTTAAAGTAATCCCGCAAAGAATATTTAGAAACATTTTTCACGAACAATTTAGGTTTTATTTTCATTCTCACAGTAACATTCTCTTCGTAACTATCTAGCCAATACTTATAATCTACTATTCACTTGAAGGGAACACTATTTCTGTTTATATGTAGCTATTACTATCACTGTTAAAAATTTATCCGTTAGTATCATTATGTTTCGCAGGTTTTCACACGCTCTTCTTATAGGTGTTTTCTTGCTGTGAAATTTTTTTTCTAAGCTCTTGAAAAGGATGGTATAAATAAAATTACAGTTACTATTTTCCACAGGTGTATTTAAAGAAGTAAAAAAACGCTTGTTTGTTGTTTTTTACTTCTATAAATACACCTGTGGAAATGAGTAACTGTAATTTTATTTATACCATCCTTTTCATCTGGATTTTCACAAAGTCAAGCCTGCCACAATCGATTTTATCTAAGTTCTTGGTTTAGGTTAGAAAGTGGATAAAAAACCTAAACTTTATCCACCAATAGTTACTTTCTGTTTTTTTTCTCTTTTTTGCTGATCTATTCTTTCCTTTTATTAAAATTAAATGGGTTAGACGCAAAAGGAACTTGATAGTTCCAATTTCGCTCGTAATAAGGACATGTCTATCCTATTTCATTCAAGATGAAAATACCAATTCCTTATGCTAAATATTTGGAAGCAAAGAAGTGTAGCAGAGAATACATTAACTTTACGTCGATCGTAATAATCTCTCAGTGATCTCACTTTCACAAGAGTTCAATTTTCCACACAATTATCAGAACATGGCTGCACATGAGATTCAATGGGTGTAATAGAGATTTAGAAGACAAATACTATGAAACTCTCACTAAAAGCACTATTACGTTTGACGACTGTTAGGGAGATATGCATGCATTTACGCCAGCAGAGAACAATACAATTTATGATTAAGGATTTAAGGAAAGGTGAATTTCTTTGCCCTTTGAAGTCATGCAACTAATCCCACAGGAATAATAAGTGTGAAAAATAGTGGCATGACTGGGACTCGAACCCAGGGTCATAACCACTGAATTACCATGTCCCGTCATGGTAGTTCAGTGGTTAGAAAACCTGCCCGGAAAGTGGGAGACCTGGGTTCGAGTCCCAGTCATGTCGCTATTTTTCACACTTGTTATTCCTGTCAATTTATGATTAAATTTAGGAGTGTGCGAGAAATCCACCCCTCCAAACGAAAGGAAAATTTTAGATAAAAGACATTAAAACTCGGCAACACTTAGGCCCGATATTATAATCTATACTTAAAAGAGACTTCAACTAAAGTTCACTCCTAGATATGATAGATTCACAGTTAATCTCCTATATATATGATACATTAGAATGGAAATTAACTATAATCTTCACTTTAACTCTTGCAAAACAACAAAATACAGGGCCATAAGTGAACATTAGTTGAAGTCCGTTTTAAGTACACATTCTAATGCTGGGCCTTTAATTCGTTACTCTTAATTCGTTCCTGCTTGAATTTTAAACATAACTTTTGGATTCCCGTCAAGAGATGATTACAACTGGTGTATCTGTTTGCAAAAGAAAGGATTTCCATAATTTATTTTGAGCTTTTTCTCTTCAGGAAGAGTTTTGTACGCTTTGCCTCTTTTTCCAATATAGCCACAGAGGTTTTACTACTCCCTGAATGCGGTTTTAACTCTGCCTACAAGCTTTCGGCCTGTCAGTCCTCTCTCTCATCGTGTTATCGGGTTCTTTTATATTGACGTGGAAGGGAGAGGAAGGTTTTTCACTGGGGTGAGCTACGGATTGTATATTCGAGGGCAGGGTTTATGAGAATTCGGGGACAATAAACGCTTGCATTTAGGTATAGATTTCCCAATCGGCTATATTATACTATTTCATCTATCGACTCAAGTTTTACTAGTAGCTCGCTAGGTTCACTCCCGAAAATGTCGTTATTATTATTAAAACACGAAGAAAAAATCAAAGATTTACTTTCCACAGAATTTAAGGCCTGATGATGGTGTAAATTTACACCGAAACCATGGTCGCAGTAATAAATTCTGTGGAAAGTAAATCTTTGATTTTTTCTTCTTTTTTTAAAATGAAATTCCACCAGATTTCACTTAGTACTTTTAATTTTGTTATTATTATTCTTATTATAATTATTATTTGAGCCTTTCTGTCCCCAGGGGGACCTATGGGCAATCTTTCGCCATTTCTTTGGATTATCAACCTTGTGTTTCGGTTTTATATAATTTATTAATATCATTAGTTTATATAAACATTTGCTTGTGAGTCCAATCATGGCTTAAATGCTAAATGTATTTATCTGTGACTTTATACTCAAAATACAGTGAAATTTTTCTATAGCGGAATCGCAGATTGCCAGAAAAATTTTCCGCTATGGGCAGGTTTCTGTATTACTCAGGTTCGAAGTACTGGATAGGGATTCCTATCCCACAGGTCGGGACCGAGAAACTTTTCCGTAAAGGGCAAATTTCCACTAAATACAGGTTCCACTGTAGACAAGTTTCTTTGCACTGTAATTTTCATAATATTTTGAAATATGCTTGTGATAAATCTTGTATTATTATGAAAAAAGTTAATATTATTATGCATTCCCCTTTTTATAGTCAATTCTGTTTCAACTGTGCATATAAATTAGGAGGATTTCTGCCCTCCATTCGATCGCTCTCAATCTTGCAAAGCACAAGTTAATTTTATATACACATGTATATAAAATTAACACCCATCTCTCCAATCCAATTTAAACAGCTCCCAGAACGTCTCATGAGCGCGACAACTCGCACCGCCTCTTAATTAGAAGGATTCCACTCCAGTATTTCGGAATATATACTTAAAGTGAGTACATCGAATCACGTAATCCCATCCTGGGTCTCTAGCGATACACTGGGATGAAAAACTAACCGGAAACATCCAAAAATCTCCAAGTCAGACCCACTTCTCCTCGCAGAAAATATGGAATTTCTCTCCATGCAACGCCGGGTGCTGTTGGAAAGAAATCGGATTTGGGAAGGAGAATTCGCTCGCATGAAGAGCGGATGGGAGTAAATAAAATTTCGTACGGATGCGTGGAAGCGAATTCGGGGGGTAAGGAGAGGGAATAACGGGGAGGAGAACGGGAGTGACGGGGAGTAGAACGAATAACGGGAAGGGGGAGGGACGACCATTATCCAACTTCCGCTCAGTTCACGAATACGACCTCGGAGACCACTCTTTCCCTGGAAGGTCAGAAGACGGCGGAGTATTTAAATTAATTATGACCATTTCTCATTCCTCCAGTTCCAATGGGAAGAGCTACCTAAAAGGCTTACTTTCCCCTCTTGTGAATCCGAATGGGGAGTTGCACCATTTATTATCCTGTACTATGGAAATTGATCCATTCCACAAGGAACAACAGCCGCTTGGATTACGAAAAATGCAATCAATTTAAATGGGCGATTATTCTGCGGTTGAAACAAACGCTCCAAAGCCACGTATCAGTCGGTTCGTTTTATTTTGGGTGTGTAATGTGGAGTGTACTGCTAAAGGGTGTGAAACGTAGACCTTAAGAAAGGAGGCTATCAAAAGATTGGAATTCTTCGATATGTGGGTATAGCGTGGAATGGAAGAAGTTGAGTCGATAGAAAAGCGAATACAGTCGGGGTACAGTAGAGATTGTCGGGGAGAAGAGGGTTTCAATTGAAGTAATTAAACGTAGACGGAGGAAATGGTTGTATTCAATAGTGAAAGAGAGGGGTAGCTTAAGAATGTAATTGAGGGTGGAATGCAAGGAAAAAGGCAGAGGGTAAGACTATTACTGCGAAGGTTTCCGAGGCGCTGGTTACTTGGGTTCCGCAAGTTCTTCCGGGCTTCACCGCGATGTATTATATCCATCTTGACGACAGTACCGCCAGCTATCCTGCAGGCGAAACACTTCGACCTGAAGACGCCTGAAGGATAGCTGGCGAAACTGTCGTCAAGATGGATATAATACATCGCGGTGAAGCCCGGAAGAACTTGCGGAACCCAGAGGGTAAGACTAGGAAAAAAGTTGTTAGATGACATAAAGGGTGGTGAATATTAAGCATATGAGCCTATCGAAAGGTAGAACACAATAATTAATCAATGTGTGTGTGCGAATCAATGTGAATGTTGCTGGCAAATGCATATTCTGGTGCCGGTGAGTAGAGTAGTAACATAAATGCAAATAACACAATAACTCAAAAGTGCCATTAGTTACCAAGGAGGAATGTTTATTCTACTAGTCATTAGGCTTTGAAAAGGGGAAATTCCAATGGAAAACCTTCCTCAGGTAGCAGCCACCTGCATATTCAGACCCAACCATTATTAGGAAAGGCGAAGGGTAACATATTCTTCAAATTATGCATTACGTACTGTGGATTTACTTCAGGTGCCATCCGATGACTGCAAATGATTAAAATAACTATTCCGTACGACAATTTATTTTTAGTTTACACTTAGACTAACAAGCATACTTTGTGAACGCTACGCAATCCAAGTTAATTTTTATAGACGGGAGTTTAATTTTTAATTTAATTTAATTTTTAAATTACGCAGACCTAGATGATATTAAAAAACTACCTTATGAGACATTCCAAAGGTGCGTAGGTAAAGGAGAGTGGCGAAGATTGAATGAATGCCTAGAAAGGAAAGCATTCGGGAAGATGGAAGGACAACCTCTCCAGGGTGGCATTTCCTCATTCCGAAAGATGAAAGACGTGAGGCGAGGGGGCAACATTGGTAGTGGTCAGATGGCCAAAAGAGAAAGAGGAATGAAACACGAAGTCGTGGGTCACCAGCATCAGAAGTATGCGTTCGATATATCGATCTTGGAGAAATGGCGGGCAAAGTGGGAGAAGTTAATGAAAGTACTGGGTGGAGGGAGAATGCGGAAAGGGAGGGCGAACGCATGGAGATGCGACGTAATAAGGATAAGGGACAGCAAACGGTATATTAAAGAGGAGAAAATTCTCGGAAAATTCCAGTTGGAGAAAATTCTTTAAAGCAGAAAAAAAAAATCGGACAGGGTATAAAGTATACTAAAGTATATACTAAAGTTGCTATAGTAATCTATATACTAAAGTGACTGTAATAATACTTTATTACAGCCACTAAAGCATACTGTAGGATAGTATGAAGTTCCCAAGAAAGAATGGACTTGAAAAAAGTCTGACGGGACCGGGATCCTGGTCTCCAATTGCCGGTCGGGTGCTCTGTCCGTTGAGGTATCCCGAATGGCTAGGAGAAATGTTCTGCCGGGATAGCTCAACGGACAGAGCACCCGACCGGCAATTGGGAGACCCGGGATCGATTCCCGGTCCCGGTCAGACTTTTTTCAAGTCCATTCATCCTTGGGATTTTTCCTGGGTGCGCACCATCTTGCGCAAAGTCAATCTTACCCGTTTTCCTGTGTAGTATAAAGTTGTATACTGTAGGCATATTCACTTTTAATGACTAACAGTAAGGCTACCAGACGTAATTTCTCACAGTTGAAATTCAATGTTTACTTTGCCTTAAATATCGAGGGTTAATCTAATAGTAATAGTATTTTTTGGATATACTATATTCACATAATTTTACATGGATGATACCGAATGCGAACTGATGTATCGTCAAATAAAAATGATTTTACAGTTGCATAATATTATACATATTGCAACACATTCTTCTCTAATTATATCGACATTCGAAGGCGTGGCTTTGTGGAAAGACTTTGCAGAATAAAAAGAAACTACGTACTTTTACACTGGGACTTTAATTCGCGACCGGTTTCGTAAACTTACTTTCATCTTCAGGCCTGAAAATGTAAGTACTGTACTTCTGTACCTGATGATGTAAGTTATTAAAGTTCTTGTGGAAAAGTACGAAGTTTCTTTTTATTCTAAATTCTTCTCTATTGTATATTTCATATTACGTTATTATTCCAGAATACCATATTGTGTATAAAACAATAGATTTAAATTGATATTTCATTTGAATACATCTGAACTAATACTAATTATCCAACTCGTGGTAAGTTTTCCAACAACTGTAAAATGTCAGTCTCGAATCTGACATGAAATCATTCCAAGTTTTTGGATATCAAATGAATAAAGATAAATTATTTCTTCGCAATAGCTTACTAACAAAAAGAACTCAATCCCTAGAGGATTTTTAAACCAGATTAAAACACGCCAGTCAATGCATTGACTTATTGTTACAGATCATTAAAGATGTCAGATGTTCTCTGATAAAGATAGTAAGAATTTCTGTCGCTTTAGCTTTTTATTTTCTGGCAACTGAAAAAAATACAATGTATTCTACGGAAAATTTCCAACGGATTTGATTAATTTGTCGCAGGCATGGACGAAAAAGTAGTACATAGTTCTGAATTTTACGACCGGAGGTACAATTTAAAAAAAGATTAATTTTGACTAGAAAAATAGTGAATGCATTTCAGAGCAAAGAAAAAATAACCAAATTAATTACTCCAATACAGTAAAATTGCCGATTATAATACGTATATCTAAGAATTTAAAAGTCAGTAAACTTAAAACCTATTAAGGATGCACTAGTAGAGTTAAGATTTGAGGGTGCGTCGACAGCATAGGTTATTTACATTGAGGCAGCAATCATACCGGAAATTTTGGCAGTTAATTTAACGATTTATGTTCATAAACAATAAATATAACTATAAAACATTAACTTCTGAGCAAGATTTGAAATTTATACCATCGAACGTTTCACGCAGTACTCTACGGAAAGGGCTAGATTTTGTTTGCTAAGACATAGGAGAGATTATAACTACAACAACAGCGAAAGCAACAATAATAATAATTATTATACGGAAATTTATTTCAGGGCGAGATTGATACTAGTTAGTATCATCTTACCCTCTTCTTACATCTAACCCTTACTTCTAACACTTTGCTGACCTCAGTGGCGTAGTGGTTAGAGTGTTAGCCTAGCAACGCCGGGGTCCCGGGCTCGAATCCCGCTTAGGACTTGGTTGTTAGAGTTCGTGTCTTGAAAATACCTAATTGGTCTAAATAAAAGCTAAAATAAAAACTAAAAATAAAAACTAAAATACCCAAGAGTGGTCTACTCAGACCAAATTCGCCTCATAAAGACGTCATTATTAGTATTATGATGTTATAGAAAGAATAAAGAAATAGCTCTTATGAGTAAAACAAGAGAAAAAGCAATGAAAGAAGGAAATATGCGGGTTACATTACTTAAATGTAATACGGGTTTAGAAAAACCTAAGTCTGGATTTAGGAAAAAATAATGCGTCATGAAGACGTCATTATTATTATGTTACAGAAAGAATAAGGAAAGAAGGAATTCCCAAGGAGAAACGGACATGAAAAAAGTCTGACGGAACCGGGACACGAACCCGTGTCTCCCAATTGCTGGTCGGTTGCTCTATCCATAGAGCTATTCCACTAAAACATTTCTCCATGCCGTTTGGGAGACTTTGCAGGTATTGGGCGCGTGAGTTCGTCCGACACAGCGGCATCGTTCACAGCCATGGCCTCACAGAGGCACCGACCATACAAAGTGGTGTAAGGAGAACCCCCCTTTAAGGATAACAAACAAGGAAATGGGTAAGATGAGTTGGCACGATAAGTCGTGCATCTAGGAAAATTCCCAAGGAGAAACGGACATGAAAAAAGTCTGACGGAACCGGGATATTTATAGGAAATATGCGGGTTACATTACTTAAATGTAATACGGGTTTAAAAAAAAACCTAAGTCTGGATTTAGGAAAAAATAATGCCCTGCAAGAAAACACCCACGCAGAAGAAGGGCAGGAAAAACTTACGAAACCTACTGGCAGTAGCGACTAAAGTACAGGAGAAGGCGAAAATACGAAAAAGGAAAGTGTCAGTAACACCAATAAAAGATATAGACATTATAAATGCACTCTCGTATCAAAAATACAGATAAGAGTAGATAATGAATTTGATGTATATACAATAAATGAGTAGCAGAATGTGGTAAAAATATCAGAAATGAAACAAGGATAGAAAAAAGAAGTACTGAACTAGAAAGAATGTAAAATACTGAACAAGAAAGAAATATAAAAGAACAGCAAAGAAATAACACAAAAACAAAATAACAAGGAAATAATACAAAAACAACAAAGCAAATATTACAAAAAAGAAACAAAACAAGAAAGAAATAATACAAAAGTCGATGGGAAAACGTTTACGTAAACTGTTTCAGGTTAGATAAAAGATCATACCATAATCCTGTGCGTAATTCCGGGAAATAACAACAAACCAGCCACTTATATATGTATATAAATTTGGGCAAAGGAAACGGCAGATGTCGTTGTGAATATAGTCGAAACGTTCCCTAAAAATCACAACAACGAATACTCCTCTAGCAATCTCTTTTCAAAATATCTCTGGGATTTACACAGCCCATATATATGCAGACAGCAGAAGTTGGAATAGGTATCTCCGGTGATTTATGGCTGCATCGCTTTTGATCATACCCAAGCCATTCTTTCCTCTTTCCCTACAACGGACAAATTCTCAAACTTGAACCTCTCGCTCGAATTTTCCTTTTCTTTGTGAGCTTAAGTTGAAGAAATCGGGAAATGCTCTTGAAATAAACTCCAAACGCTTCCATCTTATTCTTGTCTGCAGCAAGAATTTATGCCACTCTAATACGAAAAAGAATTCAAATCCGCTTCCTGCGAGCAAATTTTTCTTTTGGGGTCAGGCGCAAGAGTCAGAGAAATAAAAGAAAACAAAAGCGAAGCACAAAGCAACAGGATACTATCGACGCGTGAATTTTTCTCTAAAGAAATAAACGAAAAAAATGCTCCAAAAGAGAAACGTATCGATTTGCGTTTCTTTTGTATTTTTTGGCAATCCTCTTAGGCCAAAGAACGTTCTTCCCCATTCCCAGTTGGAAACTCAACGAAATGTTGCAATAGTGGTGAGATTTTATTTATTCAGGAAATAACACGTTAGAAAACGAAATTACATTAAAGAAATACTCACGGAATTGTTTTGGGCGAAATTGAGACTTAACGAGCTTCACACTTAACTAGCAATTAAGTCACTGGGTATAATAATAATAGTAATAATAACAATAAATTATAACAACAATAATACAATAATTCGTCCAAAGAGAAACAGAGTTAATATAAAAATAGATACATAATAGTACAAGACAGTTAGAAAAAAATACAGGACGGAATATGTAAATGAAGAAGCAGTATACAATACAAATATACTTTTTTAATGGATATCCTTCCGTTAAAACTCAACCACAACATTCTTCCAGACATTTTAAATTTAGAATCGCAAGAAAAGATATAATTGGACTTTAAGAGAGGGTACCAAATTATTGCACGGAAATTCACCTTTCCTCAATCCTTGTGATTTTCTTTGGGTGGGTTTAACCTATAAGACCTGCTTTGTGAGTTGGCTGCCTCAGTGAGGACCTCTGGCGGCAGTACGTGCCACTAAGTTGGAGGCTGCTCGCCGTGCTCACAAAGCATTCCCTTAACAGTATGGAAGGGACGCGGCATGGTTGTTCAGTGGTTAGAATACCTGCCCGGAAGTGACCTGGGTTCGATTCCCAGACATGTCGCTATTTTTCACACTTGTTATTCCTTTGGGACTAGTTGCACGACATCTTCGTGCAAAGAAATTCACCTCAATCCTTATTTTTGTCTAGCTGTCGACCATCAAAGGGGTGAATCCTTCGTATTCGGACGAGACAGGAAAGTAATGTGCATGTTAAATGACTTCGGTACACTAGTCCTCACCATGCCTCAGAAAAATAAAACGTTTACTACGTCCAACATAATGAAGATATCTAGAAAAAGAATATAAACCTATTAATCTAACTGTTTCTCTACAAGTTACCAAAAGTTATATCAGCTTACTGCGTTTGTATTCTGTTGGGATTATAATTATTGTGTCGTATTTTCATGCAATAAAAAGCAAGAATGATCTAAGTGTTTGTTATTTAATCGAGCAGTATAAATAAATACACAAAGGAAGACGTGTTTTTGACTGATCGCGAAATCAAAAGTTAAACATCGATTCAGTTGCTATTCACAGAAAATGTCCTTTGTGGATTCAAAATAGTCCACTTAATTTTTCCTTGGGATAAAATCCAATCCCAGATGAAAGAGGAAAGTAATTATTTTAGCAAACTCCAGTCTGCGTCCACTGAAATTTCCAAAGGCCAGCTCCTGAATAATATTGATTTATTTGAAAGAATTTTTAATTCTTAGACCAAAAGCGATGTGAATTTAATTGATTCTCTTTATTTATGTACATCTCTGGGATTTTAGAGAAAATTAGTCGCAGGAAAACGGGCAAGGGTGACTTTGCGCAAGATGGTGAGCACCCAGGAAGAATGGACTTGAAAAATGTCTGACGGGACCGGGAATCGAACCCGGGTCTCCCAATTGCCGGTCAGGTAGTTCGTCTGTTCCATTGGAGGGGGCAACAAAATTAATTTACGGCAAAAACTAAAGAAATAAGCTTATTCTTCAAAGGATTTCAGATTATAATATCCAAATAGCCGTTGAATATATAAAAATATACAATTATCGTATAAGACACAAGACCTAAATGCAGACGTTCTTCTCTGGATGCATGAAATATGTCATAACATTTTGAAATCTTTTCCACAAAAACCTCATAATGTAGCGAAAGAACTGCTTTCATCCAGTCGCATATTAATGTTAAGCTGGGAAACTTGGGCACATATTTATCCTTTGTAATTTATTTAATGGAAAATAACTACAAAAGAAACAATGGACGGACAGCTTTGGATGTAAGTCCAGAGAACTTTGATTGGGAATCACAATTCCGATCAAACAATTTTCAACAAAAATTGGATTACCATTTTCAATAATAATAAAATAATTGGATTCATCATCAACTGTATTTAATATATTGCTGTTACTGTTTTTAACTAGGAGTTCAATTCTTCATTTTAAAATTAAGAAAGGATGGTACATTTGAAAATGGGCCGAAATTCCATTGTTTATACTGGCAGCTACCTATCCGGCTAACTCAGCTTCGGCGGAGTGGTGTCACAAATCGTCAAATAACGAACAGAAAAGCAGCTAAAAGCAGCTGATTTTTTCATATCTTACAGTCAAAAGATATTAAAATTTATTGTACTATGCGAAAACGCAGTAGAGGGAGGTTTATTTATAAGTCAACATAATTTTTAATTGATCGGGAATTAAAAGGCATCCAGGAAAATACCCTTCTTTTGACACAGCTATGGGTAAATAGAGTAAAACATTGTTATAGATCTTAAGACTACAATATGATAATGCTCTCGAACAACTTTTTTTGTAAATGAAGCAATTCTAATAGTTAAATTTTAAGAGCGAAGATGCCGCAAAATTTCTGAGAAATCCTGCTAATCTATGTCACCCATGTTTGAAGGCCTAATTCTCCGTAATAATTGTTACCAAAGAGGAAAAATGACCATTTTCAATTGAAATGGACTTTTATCTTCTATTGCAGCAAGCTTTTGGATCCATACGAAGAAGTTCGAAAAATCCATTTTTGACGGCAACAAAACAAAACGGGTTCTCCAGACAGCTGTGCGCCACTGCTAACTTGCAGGGAGTATATGTAAACATAAATACTATCCAATATTCGCTACTTTTAGGGCAGAAGTTTGCCCTTCACCGGAAAGTTGGCAATATTGCGTTAACTCCATTGCTCAGAACCTCCCGTTTGAGACAAATTCTGGTCGCGTCTCTCCTTAAAGTTTGATTTAACCAATCCTTTTAAATTTGTTATACTTATATTTATTGATTGTTTTAACTAGGCTGAAAATGATGCGGTACCTAACGATAAATCACAGCATAAAATACCTTGAATAAATTTAGACTATTAAGGTCCTGACACATGTGATTTTAAAGTTGCGTTTCAGTGTTGAAGATCAGAGAAACTCCTGGTTTAATACGGAAACATAAAGGCATCGCAACATCTGAAGTAATTTCAAAGTATCCTAGGTTGTAGCCAGGATTTGTCCATGAGAGGTTTAGAGCCATGAAATGAACACTGCATTGCCTACGACAGGACAGGCGCAGGAATATTTTCTTCCAAAATGTAATGAAGATAGAAACAGATTTATTTTAACATGTATACCCTGCGAATCTCCAACGGGTTTTGTAATAATAATACTGATAATAATTTATTTAGCTCATACAGGTAACCTCAATTACATGTGCTATAATAGAAAGTACACAAAAACACAAGAAAATAAAATAAAAATACAGTCATAAATAAAAGCAATACAATAAAAAATAAAAAAGACAGAATAAAGAATTATGTTGCGAAATCAAGAGCAAAAATTGAATACGCCTTTCTCCTTATGGTATCCAGGGAATCACAAAAGAAGTCCACAAAGTTGGAGAGTTCATTGACAGACCTACTAATTCTTGGGATGGACAAAACTTGAAAACATCTTCCATTTTATCATAGCCATGAATAAGACTCACAACGAGATAAATTTCAAAAAAAGATACACGTTCCTTTATACATAAGTGTACTCTATACACCTGCTTTTATGTAGGATCTCGTCCCCAAATATTACCCACTCAACGCCATTTCTTTCGCTTCCCGGTAACTTACCCCCCCTTTATGCCATCTAACAACCTTTGTCTTTGCCTTCCCTTATGTTTCTTCCCCTTGAATTCTACCCTCAAGTACCCTTATTCTACTTCCTCAATCCGGAACCCAAAAAAAGGCACAAACAAGTGAAACTCGAAAATTACGCAGTACAACACGTGTCGCACCAGCTGAAACATTATTTACTGAAATACTCCGGAATAAACTAAATATTACGAAAAATCAGTCGTGTACAAACGTAGGATCCACGCAAAACATCTCATCTCCTTTGGGTACTTCCCCTACCAAAACACAGAGAGAAAAATTGCGAGCGATTTGCACTTGCCATTGACATTGACAGACCTACCAATTCTCGGGATGGACGAGAACTTGTGAAAATTTTTCTTGGAGAAAGGCACAGCCAATAACGATTCTAGTTCTGCGAGATGGTACAGCAACCCTAAAAAGCCCAATCAGGGAACAAGTGTCAAATGCACCTTTAAAGACCTTGTGAGCAAAAGAGATGTAAGAAAAATCCGGAGCTTCCCGTTTGTCTCTGAGCGCGAGTACCGCTTGCCGAAAGACGGCTTACGGAGTGTTTTTAAACCTCTAAAGCAAAAGAGATATATAATACTTGGCATTATTGCGAGAGGCCATCCACTCGCATGTTTAAACCATCCCCTTGGCTGTCTTTGCCTGTATCAATAATAGTCGGAGTAAATCGGTACTCATACAATACAGTATCAGTCACAATATGAACCATTCAGATTTTCAATTTCTCATTCTCGCCGAAAAACGTGGCGATTTATTGCGGAGCCGACCGAGGACATATAAACGGTCCCGGTCCCAATTTGCCCCGAAAAACTCCTCGAGTATGATCGATGAAAGAAAGCAAAGTCTAGCAGCGAGTGGGTAATCCAGCCTTTCGTCTCAAGGCCGGCGAGAGCAAAAATTGCAACGTAAGAAAAAACCCGAAAAGCTCTCGTTCGGTGGGAAAGAATGGGAGGCGCGAAAGATAGTAAATCAGGCATACTGTAGAAGAAGAAGCACTGGGGAAAAAGAACAAAAGAGATGGGGTTTTTCAGGAACAAGGTGCGAAGGAGCCATCTGTGTTCCCGAGAGAAAGAGGGAGCGGAAAGTACACGGTTCTTAATGGCGGAATTGGGAGGAATAAAAATGGAGCGTTAAATTCGCGAAACTTTTCCTTACAGCGAAATAAAAGTCGCGATAAAGAAGATGCTGGAACTCCTCGATTAAAAAGTGCTGTCGGAAGTTCTAAAAACCTACGCCACCCATAAAATGTTCCCGGACTGTTTCAAATGGGAAAGTTTATTTGAAGTCTTCATTTTTTTCTAATGAGGGCCGGATAACTCGTCAGAAATTACATTGTAAGCTGCGCTGATTATCACGTCCTCGCGTTATTGCATAAACTGCCGAAACATTTCAAGTTTTCTAACGAAGTTAAAGGTCGACTTCCTAGAAACACGGTCGTGTAAACCTACACTAAATAGACAAGGATTTTTGGAAACTTTTGGCCCATTTAAAATTTTAAGTAGTTGAATTACATTACAAGTTATCTAATAAAGCTAAGGGTTGACGTTCCTAGATACACGGTCGTATAAACCTACACTAAATAGATGAAAATTCAATTAAAGGAAAAATAGGCAAGGATTTGTGGAAACTTTTGGCCCATAAACAAGTTGAATTACGAAAATGAATTTTTTGGGTGTTAAGGATAAAGGAAAGGAAGGTAACTTAGTAGGCTGAAAACCTACGAAAATCCCAAACTTCTTACTCCTCATCCCTGATTACCTCATTCCCTCGGTGTATTCACCCCGAAGGCCGATTGGGACATCATCTCCTCCATCATTAGCTCAGATGAGCTAGGAAAGAGAAGTGAGGCTTACTAGGCAAGATGAGGAGTTAATTTGCTTTAGATTTTCTCTCTGAGCCAGAATGCTATAACAGGAACAAGCCCACGTTAGTGAAGCAAAATGACACTATGAGTAACACTTTTCGTAACATTGCATATGGAGAATCCTTAATTAATGCTATTATTCAGCATGACTCATCACAGCCCTGAACAAGACTGAGTCAAAAGTACATGAAAGATACATTTTTCTCTATTCCATACCAAAAGACAAATGATAAATATTTTATTCGTCAGGATATGATAGCAGGACCCTCATCTCCTCTTCAAAGCTTTTTAAAGTTAATAGTGAAGGGATTGACTTTCGAATAAACCTTCGGCTTGACTGACATTTTAACCGTATGGGTCCCTAAGAAACTCTCGATGNTATATAAATAAAATCAATTCCTTAGCGCAACATCTCTTTGAGGGTTAGGGCTTATCCGAGTATACTTTACGTGTAGACACTTCAATGTTCAGCCGTATCAAAAATTTATTTTCCAGTTATTTGTATGATGACCTCATTGATGAAATTGATTATTTTATTTTTTTCTACGTACTTCTGCAACTTTAATGAACTAAGAGGAGTGAATATACATTCAGCTGATACGTGTACTACATTTTCATATATATATTGGTCCTTTTTAAAAATCCATGCACGGGATTTCAGCCATTCCTGTCAATATCTGGTAAGAAGATTTTTTCGACGAATAAAAATTTGGCCACTGCGCAGTTCCTGGATTGCTGCAACCCGAAACGCGTTAGTGAATTTCGTTGACATAAGAATTAGGCGGAATTTAATTCTGTAATCGATACATTCTCTTGTTACAACTAAATGATGCATATTACTGTACGACAATATATTTATTATGGTACGGTGAATTAGAGTGAAATGTTAATCGAACCAACTGCATAGGTACGTGGGATCAGCAATTAGACAGGAAGAAATTTAGAGAATACCATATAGCCATTGCAAACGTGATTTCTATGAAGTAAAATTTCTTCACCTAGTAAAAAGATGTTAATTTTAAGTATAGTTATTTAAGACTAAAGAAATTCATCCCAGATAAGTAATAATAACTGTAGTAATTTGGAGACACTTTTACTTGGAAAATAGTCCTATAGCCAGTTCGCAAGTTATTGGCAAAAAATATCTTCCCCATAAATATATATAGATAAATATAATGAGATGAGGAGATTGAATTACCTCCAACGAATTAGAAAGAAGAATTAAAAAGTTTAAACAGAAAACCTATTCGAGTCCAATCGCTGATAGAAATGTTTTAAAATGGCTTTCCAAAGTATAAAAAGACCAAATTAGTAAAAATTAAGGGTTTATTGGAATAAAAAGCCAACTAAGTCTAAATCGTATATTTTGTGTACATGAGTGCCGAGTGGAAAGGCTCCGTAGTGACCGTTTACAAAGAAAACCGGTATAAGTCGCAAGAAAGGCAGAGCTTTTTTGTAAAACGCAACATATAGTACCACTTCAATGAAATGCCGATATTGAAAAATTGTGTAAATGACAAAATGCTCGATGAAAATCCTGCTTGAATTATTAGACATGCTTTTCGTTGGTTTCTAAATTAATGGAGTTACATTTCCGCTCAAATTGGCTACGAAAATCGAGTGAAAGCAACGAGGTTACGGAGAGAGAGGTTCACAATAAATTAAAACACTGGATTACAGCGATACAATATCTTTCATAAAGCATTCACAGTTCCCATTTTTCAATTGAACTTTCTAGTGAAAGGGAAACGGATACTGGAAACGTTGAACCCAATTTCAAGGGAATGAATGGCGATCCAATTAAAAGGAATTCGGAAAATAACCCGAAAATAGAAAACATCGATATGATTGCCAGCCTAAAAAAAAAACACAACCGATCCAACCAAATAAGTCTGAAGGTATAAAGAGTTCGAATGAAGGGAAATTAAAGGTTGAACTTAAACAGTGCGATCTGGAACTCCAAAGAACTTACAGATGTGAGAAGGCCTGACAATAGAATAGGATCTTCCTCTTGCAGTGAATGGTAGTCCGAAGGAATGTGTATCAAAGGATCAAAGGTGTATGGCCAGATCTTCCGTGAATAAAAATCTCCCTGTTATAATAATCTAATCCCAATAGGAAAATCGGTTCTGTTTTCACATTATTCGTGTAAGAGGAATTGGTCAGCAGAAGGACTCTGTAAACCGGTTTACATCATCGCCGCCGCTTCCCTTTCTTGGGGCACTTTACCGAAAAGACCCAAGGAATAAATCGAGGTAAAAAGACATGACTAGGACTCGAATCTGTATCTTCCACCTTCGTGACAAATCCTCTAAACCAATTGAGCTAACGCGCAGATCAGTTTCATTCCCTTTTTAGGGAACATTGTTGCTCAAAGCCGACATAGCGGCACCAACCAGCGCCACGGTCCTCATAGATATAACTGGCCAACAAATATATAAATAAATAAATAACGTCTTTAATTTGGGTGAAATTGAGACTATAAAGTCTTCACTTCCATTTCACCCATCGTCAAGGTTACTTAGATCTAACTCATCAGCAAAAATAATTAAATTAATAGATATAGCAGAATGAAACCAACAATAAAGAGGAGGAAGGTAAGCTCCTTCTGTTTGAAGAGTATTCAGCCCGAAGACCGGTTGGAAACTCATCCCCTCTATCATCAGCAACGAATAGCTAGGAGGGGGAAATGAGGCTTACTAGGCAAGGTGAGGAGTGAGGTAGCTTGCCTCACTGAATCAGAATGCTATAAGCAGTACAAGCCCACGTTAGTGAAGCACAACAACGAGTAACACTTTTAGTAACATTGCATAAAGAGAATCCTTAATTAATGCTATTATTTAGCACGACTCACAACTCAGTAGCTTTCATATTATCACAGCCATCAACAAGACTGAGAAAGACATGAACCTAAGCCCCTTCAAGGATCATAATTAAAGGGAAGGAAATTGAGTTTTGTATGAGGAAGCGTGCGAGCTGGAATAAACCTGAAGGATGAACGGAAATAAAAAAGAGGCTAGACCGCGGTTCAGGAAGCAGCATCTCACGTTCATTCTAGATATCTCAATTTGTCTCTGACTGACTCAGACTCGAATCTTCCACCTCTGTGACTAATCCTCTAAGCCAACTGAGTAAACACGCAAATCAACTTTTTTTTTCGAGAATTTCTTTATTTATAGCGGCACCAACCAGCGCCACAGTCCTAATTGATGTAACTCGAACTTAAGACACGAACCTGTATCTTCCACCTCCATGACCTCTAATCCAACTGAGTAAACACGCAGGTCAATTTCACTCTCTTTTTGGAGAATTTCATTATTCATAGCGGCACCAACCAGCGCCTCGGTCCTCATGTAACCGGATGTGATGTAACCGGAAGACAATGGACAAGAATCTTCGTATTGAAAGGCGTGCGAGCTGAAATTAAGCTGAAGGATGAACGGAGGTGAAAATGTTAGACTAGACCGGGACTCGAAGCCGGATCTCCCATTTGCTCAAGATGCCTAATTTTGTTAGAGCACCCGTCCAGAAAGCTGGTTTGACACCCTGTATCGTGAGACTTTCAAGCTACTTACTCACCCTAGGGAATTTGGAAGCATTAAAAAAGAATGCTTGAAAGAATAGTTTTGCGCATTGCGCTCATTCGCATCTGTTTCGGAATAGGAGCGTGGGAAGAGAACAAATGAAATCACGAGGCGCACTCTTGTCGTTAAAATTTAATCTCCAGCAGCTCGGAACTTGTGAATGTTTGACGGTGGAAGCAATCCCACCACGTTACACGCATTGCCATGAATTTATCATCGGCCATTTGATTCCGAGTGTTGATTAATATGCAGGGATCGGTTCATATAAAGTTCGGAGTTTTCAGAGGGCCATCTGCTTCAGTTTCCCATTGGATGGGAATCGAGACTAAAAACGTTCTGTTATGTGTTGAAAATAGGGCTCATCACAATAAGTAGATGGTCTGCTTTGGGAGTACTAAATAACAATCATAGAAGGAAGAAATGGAGGGCGTTGATTGCACGTGCAATAACTCTCTTATGTCATAAGTTCCAGGAATTCGTCCAGGAATTGCACCGATTATACTTTTAGTTTTATAATATATCTGGTAAACACCCCCGTCAAGCATGAAGGAACTTAACTTATTTTAAAGATATATCACTTTATAATTCTTATAGAAACGTATTATAAGACCATGGGCTAGAACCCGAGTCTTCTCAGAGATAGGAATAGTTTTCGTGAGACTTTCAACCTCGTAGAAACACAATGCAATTTAGAGATTTGATGTTTACCTGGTGGATAGTTTGTATACATTTTTCTCGGGTTAACACCCAGGTAAGTTCAGGTGACAATGAAGGCGACTACATTGTCACCTGAACTTGAACTGGCTGTTAACCTGAGAAAAATTTACAAAAACAATGCAATTTGTTTCACATCTCTATATCAAGCTGTTCCTGAGATATAACACGGGAAAGAAAGAAGGGGAAAATTTAACATATTCACCCGTTTCTGACCGAAAGTATTTATTTTCTAAGCGGGATGCATATTCAAAGTATTTTACGCAATATTTGAGTTATGTAAGTCCACAAATTTACATATGAAATAACCTTTTACTAGCTAAATGCTATGTTACCGAAGACACATTTTTACCAAAACGACCAGCTACCCAAAAACCTTCGCAAACCCTCAACTATGAGGCTCTTGCGCCCATGATTAAAATAATGTACAAGTATATCTAGGCTGATTCAATAATAAATAGATATTTACGTTCCTTTACAGAAAATGTAATTGCGTAATGAGCGCCCCTTTGGTTTATTGATATAGAGTGAGGCTGGTCAACCTTCTTTGGTCAAAGACCGAAGTTACAACTATACAAACCTCTTTGGTCAGCGATAATCCATCGTATCTTACATTCCTTATCTCATATATATCATGCAATGATTATATTAGGTTGGATGTTAATGATGAGCCCGTACACGTGAACAAATATCTACTTTTATGTTTGAAAGTTCTTATTCAAGTAGCCTAAGATGCTATTCCGAGATTTAGCTGTCTCTTCACAATTTACCGATTGAATTTAGGGAAAAGTTAAGCGTGAATTTTCAGAGATTTTTGCGAGAATCGAAAAAAATATTGATTCAGAAATGTCATTATTTGGTCAAAGAATCTTTAGATTAACCATCTTCTCTTTCTATTGCGTAGTTAATGTAACTTTACTTTTATCTAGAAGGTTTTGTTTCTGTAAATAGGATGGCGTAACCTTGTGGTTTGCGTTAGAATATTATAGTTTTATAATGTATAGTGTAATACACACACACACACA
>KZ308236.1:312768-339318 GCA_000376725.2 Ladona fulva
TGTTCTGCCCCTTTGCAATATGTGGTAAGTTCACATAAAACGCTCGTAAAACATTTATGGGCGATAGCGTAGGCGGCGATTGCATTACTTATACATAGATTATTAGGTTATCCCCGCAATAAGCAGTTAAAAGCTTCGCTGACGAGGATAACTCACTTTTTCTCCTCGCGTTCTCTTTAGACTTCAAGGTCGCTCGATGGCCCTCGTAAAGGCCTGACGCGGCTGCAATCACATTTACGTATCCATGACGATAACGAGCCTCAGTTCCCAAGGGAAACCACCTCTCCAGCTTCCCATCGACGTTGTTATGGCGTTCCGTAAAGCCATCCTTTTCATAAACTGGGGTGTCATGATTTATCGACGGCCGACACCGAGTCCTGCGATCGATTCTTCACTCGACAAGAGACGGAAACTTCTATTTCGGTAACCCTTTTCCCTCCCTATAATAGTAACGAGTGGTTCTCCGCTGCAGTGTTCTATGATTTGGATAATACTCGATGGGGGTAGGTAGTATGTGAGGAAAGTGGTTCTGCGTTCTGTAATGGAATTTCGTATATATATCGATAAAATATTATGTTACGTATCATTTGCGATTGAAAACGTCCGGTATTAAAACCATTTGAAGTGCTACTGCTCTTAATTATTGAGTGTAAAAACTCTGAAAGTTATAATTTATATATAAAATGTTGCTATTAGTATTATTGCGTGTTACATCAATAACTTCGGAATGCTTACAACTATGTAAGGTATGCAGGAATGTGATAAAAAAGACCACGGGCCGTATATTAATGGTTTGGTTATATTTACAATTTAGAAGGAGTATTTACGTAACATTTAAGATACCTATAAGTGATATATATATGGTAACTAAATTTTTAGTAAAAAGATCGTTGTAATTTGAAATTAAATTAGCCTATATTCTTAAAATGTCTCCTATAGAGCCCAATTTTTGGTTACTGCCTTTTGTTACGAATTTTTTATAAAGCATCAAGTATTTCAAAAGAGTACGTGTTCCATAACACCGTTTCGGGGGTTTCAGGGTGGACCAGAGTGGGCGTTATTATTTGCAGGTCTGATTGAGTTGATAAGTTCGAATCTTGGTGTCGAAATGGAAATGCATGTGACCGGTGATACGCGAAGGAAAAGTAATAATATAGCTCAAAGTTCTATGATAGGCATTAGCAATTGTTCGCGATTGAAAGGGTTATTCTGTATTTTAGCGAGTTAAATTACCTAATAAATGGTATGAAAATTAAGTTGGAGGAGGCTATACGCGTGTTCTGTTTCATTAAACGGAAACCGCATACCCCAGCCACACCCAACTCAGAATTGCATGTTTTTATCGAATTAGGGGTGATGAAAGAACGGATTGGGTTGGAGGATAGCAGTTGTTATACAATAAAACAGGACTCGTTTGGTGCCATCTCTTCGATGATTTCGCTCCAACTTAACAAACAATTTAACACGCTAAAATACAGCTAACCGGTTGAACTGGTTCGTGAAAATTGAAACATAAAGCTGAGATCGATATGAAAATTTACATGTGGATCTGAATCGCCTAAATTTACATGTGGAGATGATATATGTAAATCTATGAGCGCAAGGAAATTCTTGCACGCACCTATAATGGCAGCAGCGGATGTGTGACTACTATATTAGTAGTATTGTTAAAAGTCCAACATCATAGCTGCCATTTCGTACGTGGGTCCCCACCGGGAATCGAACCCGGGACCGCTTACACCGAAGTCGAATGCATTACCCCAATGGCTATCCGGAAGCCTCGGACTATAATAAAGATATTTTGACAAAGTAATACGTATATTCATATAACCTTATATGAATATGCAAGTTACGTCTAAGGAAAGCTATTAAACTTTGCATAATATACGATCTTTTAAGGGAGTTTGATAAAGATTACTTTTATGTTTTAGCTTAAAAATTAAATGGAGAGGGGAGTTTGGCTACTTTCAGTCATTACTAAAATTTAATCGAAATGCTGACTTGATTTTATAGCTTAGCATAGCTCTTCTTTTGAGATAAAAATGTTAAGGATCATTTTAATCTTTTACTATGGAGCAGTGCAGTCCAATGTCTTGAGATTTCCCAGGTGCTTTTTTTTTATCTCACTCCATAGTGTGTTCAGCTGTAATCGCCCGAGGCAATTACTCCCCAATTATAATTCATTTCAGCTACATTTTACCGGAGCATCAACTGAATTGGAACAAATGGAAATTTTAGTCGTTCGACCTTAATAGTAGCAAGAGTAGAAACAGTGGATAGCTAAAGGTGTTAAAGAGCTGAGGTCTATTCGCATATTTAAGGCCTCCTCCAGGATTCCAACCCGGTGCTCCTTTATCAAAGGCGGACGCGCTATCCACTTGGCTATCCGGGAGCTCTCATAATATCAAGAGGAGCAAGGGAGTCTATG
This sequence comes from Ladona fulva, assembly GCA_000376725.2. Lineage (NCBI taxonomy): Eukaryota > Metazoa > Arthropoda > Insecta > Odonata > Libellulidae > Ladona > Ladona fulva. The sequence continues at coordinate 315,197 of KZ308236.1, forward strand.
AAGAGAAGTCATGGGTTAATTCCCTATCCGGCTACTAATGGGTGAAATAACAATGATCTACCAGAGTAGCGCTGTAAATCGTTCCTTAATTAGAGACTTTACCAGGCGCCATGGAAAGTCTCTCTCAGAAGATGGGGAATAAAGAATTGTTACAGTCACAGCAGTTTCTTCTTACAAAGGCGGAAGAATCCAGGGAAAATTACCTCTTTCAAGACGTCGCTACTGAGGACTGGATCGGGAATAAAATGGAAAAGGGAAAATAAATTGAGGAAGAAAGGAGGAGGGACCATAAAAGGGAAAAGAAATATGAGAGGAGAGGGAAGAGAATTAAATCCTATTCCATGGGATAAGGAAACGAGAAATAAAATATGGAAATGATGCCGAGAAAGGAGATTTGAATTGATAAAACAACTCGTTAGAAGGGGTTATGAATGCCTTTCGTCAAATCTGCGTTATTTTATGGACAATCTGAGGAAATGAGATGACAATTTTAGAATGGAACGGCAAGAGAAGGCGCGCAAGGCCTATAATCGCAAGAAATTTAGAATCAAATCTTTTCTGGCGTTCTTTTACTTTGGATAAACAATTATTTATAGACAATGAAAAATAAATAATGAAGAAAGCTGTTATGGAAAAGAAAAAAAATTAATTTTTCAAATTTGGAACTTGGAAGTGCCAAAGCTATAGAAGACTTGAAAGTAACAAAGGAATAGGAGATGTGAAAGCATAGTAGAAACTAGAGATCATGACTTATAACAAAAATTGAACGTTAAAAAAACAGTGATTACTTGACAGAAGGAAACGGTGTGGAGATGAATGAACCAAAAATTAAAGAAGTGTTTTGTTACAAATGAGATTCCCATATAATACTGTATGATGACAATTTAATTTTGCATGAAAATAGAATATTGAGTTACAATACTTAATTCGCCTCATCAAACATCATCAAATGGAGTAGAAATACCAAACATCGACAAATCCGAAAAATAGAAGGAATGAAAATTTTTGGAAAAAATCAGAATAATTATACACGAGATATACCTATATCTATCCTTTTATTAAAATGCAGATTTAATTATTTGCTACCATTTAATGCCTATAAAAATGCTATTCATCAGACATAAATTTGACATGACATAATTTTCATTTGCCTCATGCAAAATGATCATCCCCTTAGTTTCGTGGTTTGAAAGTAGGAGCAAGTTTCATATTAATTTTATAACACCGAAAAATCCATTAAAAATTGTCAATATGCACCTTTAAACTTATCAGTATAACAATCAATTCATAACAATAGCGATTATCGACAGAAGTAATGAAAAATTAAAACTGTAGGAAAAATTAACATAGGATAATTAAACTTATTCTTGGTAGAAATATTTACGTTCCAAATTATAATAATATAAGATGACTGTTAATGTGAATTATTACTTAAATACCAAATGGCAAAGATTCATAAACTATAAGATATACATACATAAGTGTAGGTTCATGTGCTTTAATATTCCCTACATTTCTTTCGTTTCCTGGTAACTAACCTCACTCTTTATATCATCTTACATTTTTTGCTTTGTCTTCCCGTCTGCCTTTCCCTTTATATTCTACTCTCAATTGCATTCTTTAGCTAACCCTCTCCTTTCTATATTTGACACACCCCTATTTTCTTTCGACGTTTAATTACTTAAATCAAAACTCTCCTCTCCCTGATCATCCGTTGTACCTCAGTGTTTGTTTTCCTATAAGATATACAATTCGTAATATTTAATTATAATTCTCAATTTATTCAGCTTTGGCCTACAATGAACTAAGTACATGTCTCTTCATTACTTCTTGAATTTATACCGTAATTCTTAAATTATTATTATTATGATACTTAAAATTGTTCTCAATTAATTGGGCATTGTTAAATAGTTGAAATAGATCGTGTCCAGAGAGCGCATACAGTAGAAAAATAAACAATAGGCCAATCTTCTTTGTAATCCATAGTTGAGACTCGAGAATCCCTTCTACGTTAATCATTAATAAACATTAACTAAAAGGAGGAATGAATATTATGTATCGTAGGTATGATTGTTAAATGAAAATGGTTTTTGTAGTGGTTTTAGATTATTAGGTAAATTATAGCTGTGTACATTATAAATTAGTGTAGCTTTCAAACTGATGTAGTTAATTTACGAGTTTATTAATGCAAATGTTTTGTAGTAGTAAACGTAGAACATTGTTAAATTGTTTTTGTTAGCGTAGTTTGCAAAAAAATGTAGTTAATGTAGAAGGTGGTTAAATGCCTATGTTTTGCAGTTGTATAAGTAGGACTTTATAACATTGTTTTTGTAGTGTAAGTTAGTGTCGCCACCTCACTTTGCGTCTACCATATTATACAATAAAAATAAATAAATGAAGAAATAAGTGCGCACTAATTAATTGGCGGGACTGAAAATTCTTTTCTTACATAAAATTCGTCGTAACAAAAGTGGTGAAAAGAGAAACGGGGGATAAGAATGAGAGAGATGCGGAGGAAGATGAAGTAGGGGAAGATATGAAGTTCTTAAAATTACGGAGACTTGATGAGAATAGCTTCGAAAAGGGATGGGGAGGCTTCCTCATCCCCGTGGAGATGAAAATACACGGGCAGAGAAGATCGGACGGAGAGATTACTTGAGGGGAGCATCGATGAGAAATGAAGCCGAGATCCCATCGCTAGTACTATATTCCTCCCTCTTAAGAGAAAGGTTGAGATGAAGGAGGGCTACTTGATAGTCATATACTGCAGAGTAGCTTAAGGAAGGGAAAAATAACTAACCGAACAAGGGTTCTCACTCAGAGAAAAATTCTAGCCGAAACGTTCCATTCTCCATCTTCCTTAATAAAGTCCTTAAGAATTATAATTAAAACGTAATTAATTTAATGAAAATTCAGCTCAGATAGGAAATAAAGAACGAAACTGATAGATGTTGATGGTAAGAATGAAGTTTTATGTCTATATGGATATTATACAGTATAAACATCAATCTAAAATAGTATCTGTACAGTAGATAGATAGATAGATCAGTGTGTTTATTAATGCTCTGAATACAAGAACCCCTACGAGCAAGAAACAAATATACTTTTTTTATCAGAATATCAAAAAGCATACTAGAGAAAACAAAAATAATAAAAACAAAATTCCAACAGAATTCAAAAAAGAAAGTTAACTCTTAATCAGTATCAAATATATGTATACAATTCATATGTACAATGAAAATAGACATAGTATGTACACATGTTTATGCTACAAATTGTTGAAAATTATACTGATTTGTGTAAGATATAAGTTTAAAGTGAAGAGAGTAATTAATAGAGATATTTGCCGACATTGGTGGCAGAATAGTTAGTAGCTAAGCGCTAGTTTTGTAACGCCGAGATCTCGGGTTCGAGTCCCGGTTAACCCTGTTTTTCCGGGCTATGGCTTTATAACGCTGAGGTGCTTGTTCGTCATTTGTACCTGTGATTGTTCAAATTATTGAAAAGGATATTATTATATTACCTCTACAATTTTTCTTTATATATTAGAGTGAAAAGCATCAGTATTATTATTATTGGAAAATATAACGAAATGGTACTATTCACTACAATATTATTGTAAAAGTATTATTTGTATTATATTATTGTTTTGNTAGGCGTTAACAGTAACAACAGACACTCGACCATTTCTTAACTAGAGATATCCGATTAGCCAGGATTCGAACCCGAGGCCTTAGGGTAACAGCGTTAGCATGCTAACCACTCTTCCACTGCGACCGGTATATTTGTTCAAAACGCTTTGATTGTTTTGAAACTATGAGTCGGTCTTATGGCCCAACCAAGTTTCATATCAATAACAAAATAAAACCATTGTTTAAAGAGTTACTCTATTGTCAAGCTTAATTAAAAATAGTTAATAGTAAAACCAATGCTGAGGTTGTATTTTTTTAAATTCGATAGAAGGATCAGAATAATTTATTACGTAAAACATTCGTTTTGATAAAGGATATCTTTACCGATGAATGTTGAAAATGCGACTTTAAAATTCAAGTGCCATCCATAATTTATTTTACAGCTTCAACGTTGAGTTTGGGATGGTAGCTCGGGGTAAACGATTACCCCGTATGGTTAAGCAATTAGGTTAAAGTTCTTTATGTAAATATAAACGCAATCGTGACATCAATTAGGGAATCCAACCATTTCCGAAATCGAAAAACGAATAAAAAGATGAATAATTGTATCAAGGGAGGTAATAAAAATCACTGAATTAACCTGTAATGTAACTTTACAACTATATATACCTAACCTTCGTCGTTTTTACTTAGTTGAGATGCTATTAGGAGCAAAATTCTAACATCGTAAGAAAAGTATGAAACGTTTCGCGAAGCAACATCAGCAACATTAGTAATACTGAGATGACGCATTATAAAAGACTCAACTTCATGCACTCACCATGATACCTTTCCTGGAAATAAAACAGACCGCCCAGTATGCTGAAATTCGAACACGATGGGCCATGCGTCATAAGGTTATAGGTTGGATCGACTAAGCGTTCCCAGAGCAAAGTGTTCCAAATTATAATAATATAAGATGACTGTTAACGTGAATTATTATTTAAATACCAAATGGCAAAGATTCATAAACTATAAGATATACATACATAAGTGTAGGTTCATGTGCTTTAATATTCCCTACATTTCTTTCGTTTCCTGGTAACTAACCTCACTCTTTATATCATCTTACATTTTTTGCTTTGTCTTCCCGTCTGCCTTTCCCTTTATATTCTACTCTCAATTGCATTCTTTAGCTAACCCTCTCCTTTCTATATTTGACACACCCCTATTTTCTTTCGACGTTTAATTACTTAAATCAAAACTCTCCTCTCCCTGATCATCCGTTGTACCTCAGTGTTTGTTTTCCTATAAGATATACAATTCGTAATATTTAATTATAATTCTCAATTTATTCNCTGAGATGACGCATTATAAAAGACTCAACTTCATGCACTCACCATGATACCTTTCCTGGAAATAAAACAGACCGCCCAGTATGCTGAAATTCGAACACGATGGGCCATGCGTCATAAGGTTATAGGTTGGATCGACTAAGCGTTCCCAGAGCAAAGTTAACTGAGCAAACATCAATGTGCCAGCCACACATCCATCACATATGCCTACCGTGTTAGTCTCTGACCTTTTCCCGTGGTTCAGAATTGTCAATAGCCATTACCAGGGTGAGGAAAGGGTCGAGGAATTGAAGCAAACTGCATGCTTACCTGCAAAAAAGAGGAAATGAATTAGTAATATTTTGATGTTGAAGAAAGCAGGGTATATAATTTAAAGTGGAAACAGTCAGTGGAATTTGATCGGTCACCGATTTCAATGTCCATTAATTTAGCATATTAAAATAATTTTTCAACGGAGCAAAAATATTTGGCGGTGTATTTTAAGAAAAATGTCAAATGTATCTATATCGCATACGTACATCAAAGTTCTACCTTTTGGTTGTTTCATGCGCCTTAATATTCCCTACTCAACGCCATTTCTTTCGCTTCCTGGTAACTTATCCCACCCTTTATGTCATTTAAGAACTTTTGCCTTAGAATTCTCCTCTACTTTTTTCTTGTATTCTATTATATTGCATACACATTAAATATATATGGAGATATTCTTTAGAGATAAACATACTGAAATAGCCTTTTCCCTGATGGTTTTGACAAATGAAAGTTTTTGATACAGCTATTTATTACTTCAAGGTAACCTCGAAATGTAGACCGTTTTGAAAATAGTTTCCGAAGGTTCGAAAAGTTTTTTTTTACTAAGTAGAAAGATTCTTGCAACTCACTGATAATGTAAATATTGTCTCTTGTAATAGATTTCACGAGAGGAAGTTTTGAGAAGTTGAAGTTAAAAAGCATTTGCTTTCGGCAGAGTATTGAAATTGCAAGGGTATTAATATCACTGAATTTGTCAAAGAATTCTGAGTTATCCAACAAAAAACTGCAGGTTGTTAAGCTGGTGTTCATAGAAGCAACATTTTCACTGAGCGACGAATCTTTGCTAAAATTTAAAAATAAAATAATAAAATAACCAAACAAATACAAATGGTTTCCTAAAGAAATATAAAAGCTAAAAACTGACGTACTGTTTGGTTACAGAAGTTCCGTCTGGAGGACATACGAGGAAGCAATTTACTCATCCAAATTCACATTTAAACTTTGATCTCCACTTATTAAATGCAGCAATAACGCAGCGACTTCAGACTACAGAAAGAAGTATGGAACGATGTATGCTTGGAATCGCAAGAAGAGACAGGAAACACAACACCTGGGTTAGAATGATAACAGGAGTGACAGACATCATAGATAAGGTAAGATCTCAAGATCTCTGAAATGGATGTGGGCAGGCCATGTTACGAGAAGAAACGACAAGTCAGCAGTTCTGAGCTGGATACCAAGAGATGTGAAGAGACCAAGAAGAAGACCAAGAGACCGATAGAACAAGGACATCATTCAGTATTTAGGGGTAACATGGCAACGAGAAGCTCAGAATAGAGATAATTGGAAAGCGCTTGGGGAGGCCTACATCCAACGTCGTAATAAAATGGCTGTTGATGATGATGAGACGTTAGTATAGTATAGTATAGTATAGAATAAGTATGCTATGCCTTCATATAGTTAAAATACTACTTATTCAGAAGGGTAATGATTTACTTATGTTAAAGAAGTATATTTAAATCAGTGAGATCCTTTCTAGGAGCTAATGAGATTGAGGAAGTAACCTTTTCTGCACATGCTGTATGGTAACTATAATAATACCAGTAATCAAATTAATGAAAAGTAAAAGCTCCCTCGTTGAGAAAAGTTTTTGCGACCAGACGTAGGTACGGCGTAAAATGGAAAAATTAAGTTGGCTTGTTAGAAAAACAAACACAGAGGTACTAAAAATGCTCAGGGAGAGGAGAGTTTTAAGTGAAGTAATTAAGGGTGGACAGAGGAAATAGGTGGGTCAAATATTGAGATGAGAGGAATTGTAAAAGAATATAATTGAGGGTAGGTTATAATGGGAAAAGCACAGGGGAAGACAAAGAAAAAAGTTGCTAAATGAAATAAAGGGTGGGATAAGTTAACAGAAAGCAAAAGAAAGGTTATTGAGTAGGGAATATTTAAGAAACATGAACTTACCGAAAGGTATGGCACTCATGCATGTGTGTAGTGTATTTGTTAGCGATGGTAGAGGGAGTACAAATTCAATCAATGACATATAGGAGCTTAACTTGTATCAAAGATTTCTGACATTTATTAAAACAATACCCTTGCATATTAGCCTCGAGAGAACCAATTGGTCAAAAATAATGAGACATCATGCGATATGATAGGATAAAATTCCACTAAAATTTCTCGTGGGCAAAATTGCAAGAATTCCTGGCAAAGACCCTGATGAGCTCTTCCTTTAACCCTTTAGCTGCGGGACCCTCAGATTTTTCTACATCTGTGTGCGGGAGAAAAGTAACAGGAGTGCTGGAGGCGCAGGTAAGTCCTAGCAGGTAGTTATCCCTTATAATCGGGGTCGATCTTTTTCCTATGGGTGCGGTCAGTGGTTATTGCTTAGAAATTATGGTTGGTATCATATATAATATATTTAATACGAAATTTGTTTTGTATAAGCAGTCCGAATTTACTTTCCTTGCACTTAGCTGATCATTTTGATACCAAACACTTTGCAGATATCTTGATTTTTATCAATTATTACTAATTTCGTAAATCCGGTATTCAGAAATCGAAGATTTGGGTTTCCCCNTTGGATTTAGGAGATCAAAAACAATAGGAATGGGCCATTTTAGTATCTAAGTTGGGTGAAATATCAACGGTATTAATTTTGGCCAGCTTTTTTCGATTTGGGACCATTGTGCGACGCCTCCCAAACGGCGGGTCTGAATGTTATAACAAAGTATATGATAGAGCTGCCACTGGAAATTGAATGATTCGGGTTCGAGTCCCGGTCTTATCAATTCTTTTAATATCCTTTTTACCTTGGGATTTTAATCGTTTCCGATTCATATACTAAAGATCAGATAAGTTGTACTTATTTGTAATTAATAGCAAAAGAAAGTTTCAGTTCAGTTTCAGCTTTTAATGCATGTTCTTTGGATATTTAAACTTAAAGGATATATAATATGGGTCAACGGATATTATTTCGGAGCTAATAATTCTAATTACTCGAGGCAAAGGCATATTGTGAGGCTTGACACGAATAAATTATGGACCACTTACTGTAAGATGAATGGTAATGGATATGGGGAAATGATTCTACGATGAGCCAACAGTGAACTGGTTAATAGGAAGCAGTAAATTTGTGGAGAGCATAATGAAATTCTGGAAGAGCTGAGACTTATCTCAGTGGAAATATTTCGGTGTTCGGCGGTGACTAAACGACGACGCTGACTAACCTTTGGCAAAGAGGTCACCAACCGATGACAAACTCAGCGATAAGCTGTGCTTCAGTGGGGTTAATCAGAGTGACTTAACGGCGACAAACTGCCTTTTTATGCGAAAAGTGAGCGTAATTCCTTATTAATAGCGTCCTTTTGTCAAACTAAGAAGTCCTTTCTTCTAACTAAATATTCATCAGCCTTCAATGAAGATAAAAACTAATTTAAATTGAGTTAGGGTAGGAAAAAATTATCTGTAATTTTTGTATTTGAATAAGCTTAGGAAATGTTATCTCCCATCGGAAAAACTCGTAAAGGAGCATTTGAGCAGGCCGGGCAAACCTACAGATGGTTATAGCAAAAGAAAGATCTTTAAAAAGATGATCGGCATTATGTTGAAATGCAATACTTGACACTAGTACAATAGTAGGAAAGTATATTGGAGCACAGCTGTTAATGAATAGAAATTATCTGAATTAATGTAAAAAACCGACTAATGACATTTCTCTTGCAGTTCCTTTATACACCCTTGAAGGAGGAATCTTTTTTTCTGAAAAGCGCATAGAGTTAATCCTGGAAATAAGTAATCCGGAACTTCCCGTTTGTCTCCAAAAGCAACTTTCATCTGCCGACATACGGCTTAACGTGTGTTTTTAAACCTCTAATCAGTAAGAAATACAGGTATAAAAATAGCGACATGACTGGGACTCGAACCTAGCCCCTTCTTTTCCACACTGTTAGGGAACTATTCCGTGCTATGTTATTCACCTTCCCCTAATCCTTATATAAAAATTATTCTTTCAATATATTATTGTATTATCATTGCATTATTATTATTGTATAACTATTGTTTTATCGATGTACTGTTATAATGTTATATTCTCATTGAATAGTGAAAAAGTCAGTGAAGCATAGCGGACAATCAATGCAAATCATAAAATTTGGATGTACATATTTGAATTTAGAATGTGAGAATGAAGATGTAATTGTTAATGATCTCTTATAATCTAGGCTATAATATCTTCGCGAAGCAAAATATAGTATTTGACGGTGTTTGGCGGGCAGTACGTGCCACTTGAAAACGGCATCCACCGCAGTATTTGGAATAGCTTCAACTTAACTGCAGTTGAAGTTCCTTCATAAATTCAAATATTTTGCTGGATAAAACCACTTTCCAGGAAAACTAGAAGTTACAATGCAGAACAGGAAACTTACTGAAAGTAAAACAGAAAAACGGGACATTGTAATCTGAAAGGAAAAACAAACAGTTATAATGTAACAGAATGTAGTCAAGAATGTTACTTTGCTAATTCAAGATATTCTAATAAAAGTTTAAAACAGTGTAAAACAGAAGTTCTAAAATGAAGGTTAACTCTCACTGTACCGCAAAGTTTTCTTTGAACCGACCTAGTTTTCGACAGTTAAACTCTAACACGAGGAGTGGGAGAGGAAAATGAAGTCCAAGTGAGGGAGAACTGTAGACTGTTTGTTTTTGCTTCAATGAACATATTCTTGTCCTTTATTTTTTTCTTATCTGATGACGAAGCTAGTTCTGGAAACCTGGATCATTTGAAATACATTTGCCAGAAAGGTAAAATGTCGCCATTTTTCTTAATTCAAAAGGGTCACCTTTAAAAGTAAAAANGGACAAGAACGGGGAAGAAAGAGCAGGTCAAACGTAGAAATACGTTTTTCCCGCAGTCCTCTTAGAAGAACGTAGAAGTACTTTTCCCGCAGCTGAAGGGTTAAACGTGCGCGCCGCAGCGAATGAGAAAATTCATCGCAATGAATTCATCGCAGCTAAATACGGAGAGAATCTTTTCCCAACGAGAAAAAGAGCATTAATGGGAAGATGCAGGACGTTCCCGCGCGCGACAGTAATTGGACCTGGAGTTGGAAAACTTTCCCGTGTTCTCGAAAACGTCGCGGAAACTAGCGCCCTCAATTATTTCCCTAGGAAAGGAAGCGGTTAAATATGCGAATTTTTATCATAACCCTTAAGGGGCGCCGTAAATGAAGTCGTTCTCTCCGAACCGCTAGGGGATTAAGCAGGAGAATAACAAAGCTCAGAAATGAAAATATATTTAAGGGCCCGTCGGGGAAATCGCCCCGTCATAAATCAAGGGATTACGGACCATTTTAATTTTAATTGAAGCTTCCCAGATTCTAATCCTCCACTTCACGAGGACCCTTTGGAGGGATTAAGACGCCGGGACAGTAAATAATGCGGGTGATATTTATTAACCGTCGAGGTGCGAGTTATGCTTCACTTTCACCTCGGACAATTAGCGTTTTTTACTGTTTCGCGAACCGGGGTTTCTTCCGTTAAAAGGGGTTTTGTTTTGCGGAAAGGCAAAAACGATCGCAAACATTCACTAATCCGTGTTTATTACTTTGACCCAGAGGTGTCAGAAAATACGGCTTTCGGGCCAAAGTTGGCCGTCCGCTTACTTAAATTAGGCCCGCGAAGGAGAAATGAGATGAATCACGAGAAATCACGGTTGTAAATTTGCCAGTATAAAATGTAAAACTCAACATGTAAATATGTTGACTAAGAGTAAGATATAGGATGTATGTAAATATTTTTTGTTTGAGTGCTGATGGTAAGGGATTAAAGCTGCCTCCTGACAATTATCATACTGTATCTACATCTACATAAATACCCTGCAAGCCACCTTTCGGTGTATGGCAGTGGGTGTAAACACCAAGCGTTCGTGTTACTTCTTTAGCTAATTGCTGCCGCGTATCGTTCGTGGAATGAGTCCCTAAAATGACTTGTCATCGCATCTATTCTATTTCTCTTATTTTACGCTCATCCTTGGACCGGTCGAAGTAGCAGGAGGGTCGCATAGTACAATAGTACCATTTACGTAATTCGCAAATGTACTTTCTCTAAATTTATCTAACAATCGCAGCCTAGCTTCAATCTCTTTTCTTTCAAGGATTCCCAACTTGCCTCTGAGGGAAATTGCGTAACGCCTGCTTTTCTATCGTAGCACTTTTTAACAAATCAAGACACGATACATAAATAAATTTATCATGAGAGCTGTCGTAACGAGAGAATAAAGAAATACATTCTTTGGTTGGTTAGTTTCGTTTAAACCTCGATTAAGGCTAAATTTGATAAACGGGAGGCCGTATTGAGTACGGCTAGCGAGTCTTGTACCTGATCACGTTTCGAGTCTGACAATATGTCGTCGTCAAAGTTGCACAGGTATCCGCGATCTCCTCTTAATCCATTGTAAATGAAGGGGATGCGGAATTCCTATCATCTCAGCACCTAGCTGAGCACCATCCTGTTCAATCAGAAGCCCGGATATAATCCCAAAATCTAATTACCAAATAACTCTCCCCTGATTCCTCAAAGCGAAGTCCACTTAGGAGCGCTCCTCTTTCATCTGTTTCCAGAGGCGTATCTGACGGCGAAATGTATACGATCAACTTTTCCAGATACGAGGCACGTTCGGAAAGTATGTGTACTAGATTTTTATTTTTTTTCTAGAAAAAGTGTATTTGAAAAAAATTACAGGATATTGTTGATACACTTGCTGACTATTTTCCACATAATCGCCATCCCGTTCAATGCATGAAATTCACGAAAGATGAGACTTATTAGACACAATCTCGCCAAAATAAAGTATTACTCAAACATTTACTACCCTGCATCATTTCATCATGTTAGCTTTCAAATGATCAACATTGTAGATTGTAAAAAGTAAGTTGGGTCGACAGAAAAACAAGGGACTAGAGATGGTCGGTGAGGAGAAGGTTTTACACGTTCACCGCGAAACATTCTCCCGTTGGAGTGATAAATTAATTGGAAATGGAGGCATCCGCAATGAATGTGCTAATTGAAGTATTTAAACGTCGACAGAGGAAATGGGTGGGTTAAATATTGAGAGGATAGAGATTGCTAAAGAATGTAATTGAATGTAGAATACAAGGGTAAAAGGAGAGGGGAAGACAAAGGCAAAATATGATAGATGACATGAAGTAGAGGGTAAGTTACCAAGAAACGAAGGAAATGACGTTGAGTACGAAATATTAAGTCACATGAAACTACCGATAGAACATTTATGTATGTATTATTACCAGTAATAGTGAGATTGAGACAAAAGCAAACGAAACATATATTTTACCCCATCCTGTACCAAAAGACCGACGAGAAAACCTCCATTCATCACGCAGAAACTGTCATTCGTTATCAGTCAGGAAACCATCAATCTAGAAAGCAAACCAACAAATTACAGTAAGAAAAGCTCCATCCCCATTTAATAACTCCCTCTCCGACTTCGTAATTTACGCCTCCCTTCGCGAAAAACCTCAATTCATGGGAAAAGTCTAATACAACGCCGAGCACAAAACCTCCAACAGGAACATTATCGTTCTCCAGGCGCCATCGTTTTTTCTACGCCTCTTTTCGTCATTAGCTTCAATTCATCACGAAAATTTCACTTCGCCGAATCCTGGGACTTTTTCTGTGTGGCAGGGGGACGTCTTTCTTGCCACCAACTTCCCTTTGGGGGGTATTAATGCTCCAGCCTCGGAGTCTTTTCTTTGGGAAGGAAACGCAATATACGATATTGGAATTCCTCCTTTGTGTGTGATATTCCCTCGTCTTCCCTGAGTTTACCTCCTCTCTCCCGGCCCGCCCCGCCCCTTCATCCGGAGGACGTACATTCCCTTTCTCGCCGTCTAAAGGAGTCCGTTGGAATCATTAAGGGTTCTCAAGGATCGCAGTCCGAAAGCAAGGGGATAGGTGTCGAGGTGAGAGAAAGACAAAGGCTTCAAATACGTAATATTTCTGAATCCTTCAGTGTTAATCTCTTAAGAGCAGGAGGCCGAAGAGGAAATGGCTTGTAAAGGGTTAATTATTCAGTCGGTAACTGATTTTCATGGGATTGAATGCAAGTAGGGGTTGACGGAAGAGTTTCTTGGTTGAGGGGATCGATGATGAAAAGTTGAGCGTCAAAAAGAAAGAAAAAAATCAATCAATAATATAGTGACCGGTATATGGAGTGTATACCGGCAAGATTGAGACTATTAAGTCTCATCTTACTATCCAATCCTTCGTCATGTAAAATTTACAAGACGGCTTGAAGAAAGTGCAATTATCACCAATTTATGTACCATATATTATGTACCAATTTGAATATATTCGGCTTTCTACTTTTAATCAAGCATGAAATGAGTGAAAAAAGTTCGGTAATTGGATGGACCAAATGTTTTGAAAAAGGGACTGGTAGTTAAAAGTTTCATAGTAATCTAACCCGAAGAGTGTGACAAAGCAGATAGAAATGAAGCTGGAATTACAAGGGATTTGTAAAGAGCAACTTTTTGGTCTTAAATATTTGAATTTATGAGATATTAATAGCCTAGCTAACAAGATAAAGAATAAAAAGCGTCCACTGAGCTACTAATAGAATGTCTGAAGTTGAACACGCCAAGATTTTTGAGCACAAAATTGGGTTCTTTTGAAATTTTTGCGCTGGGAAGACCAGATGAAGACGTTGTTACGTTGAAACCGGTTGTATCAATTTTAATTTTTGTGGAATAAAGACAGTTTGTTTTAATCTTGTGTTAATATAAAACTTCTCAATTTTACTACAGGAATGTTTTTCGCTGTTGTTCGAACTTGGGTGAAAAATGCGAATATCGCTAACGAACGTTTTGGATTGTGCCCGTGCATGAAGGAATGGAATGGTTATTGGTGGAAGAGGATATAGGTGTGAAATCGCATAACAAAGTGTGTACTTGAGGAGAATCTCAAGCAAGGAAAAGGTGACTTGGCACGATAAGGCGTGCACCTAGGAAGAAAGTCTCCCAAACGGCATGGAGAAATGTTCTGGTGGAATAGCTCAATGGATAGAGCAACCGGTCGGCATTGGAACCTGCAATTGGAACCGGCAATTGGAACCGACAATTGGAACCGGCAATTGGGAGACCCGGGTTCGAGTCCCGGTTCCGTCAGACTTTATTCATGTCCGTTTCTCCTTGAGAATCTCAAGGAAAAACAGACATAAGAAAGTCTGACAGGACAGGAATTAGAACCCGGATCTCTAACCAGCTATCTTTCCAGAAAATCCACATTCTTGCCTACGACGCACAGTGGTCCCAAATCGAAAAAAGCTGGCCAAAAGTCAAATTTTCGACTTTTAACTAGGAAGTTAAACATAGTGTATTCTTATTCTACACAATATGGCCTACAAAATGACATATTTCATTGGTCCCTGCGATCGTTCTATTTAAGTATGTAACCCGTTGAACTTGGGCATGTCGAGAGGCAAACGCCCTATGCGTTAAAATGGTCGATTNAAAAATCGTAATATTTCAAGTCTTCTCTAAAATAGAGAGATTAGGAACGCCAATTACTTTTCTGTCAAACATTTTCCGCTTGGAATCTGCCTTGGAGCATGGGAAATCTGCGTTGATAAAGATATGAATGCATCATAAAAGCCGGTATCTTCATTCATGCAGGTCCCGGAAATTATCAACCCTTAATGAAGTGCAACTCAAAGCCTCATTTTCCGCCGTATAAGACTTTCAACGGAAAATTTGACGCTTAAATCCCGGGGATAGCTGCGGCAGAACAACATATATTATCTTCCTTCGGTGGGTATTTTTTTGTTCCCTCAACGACTTAGTAAAGTTGGAGCGGGAGTAATCACTCCGCCGCTGCTCTGTAAAAAAAGGCGAAATCAGGGAGTGATTAATTATGCCAAACCCGTCGAAGCTAGGGATGAATGGATTATCCTCATAAGGCGATTTAGAAAGGATGGGGAATTCGCCGAAAGATTTTCGCCAACTCCCTTAACACGTTGAGTAATCATCTCTAGCTACTCTATCTCGGCGTCCCTTAATGCGTTAATTAAATACATTACGACTGGAATTCGAAGCAAGGAAACCTTTTGATATGCTTTCCGAATAGCGGACGGCGCGCAGTGGGCTGGAATCGAAAAAAGCTGGTCATGAGGCCAAAAGTGGTTTTTCAGAGTGAGGAACTTGAAACTTTCCATACGTAATTACAAATGATTGGAATTTGTGAATACGTGTTCAATTTTTCTTTATTTACACGCGTTAAGAAGATGCTGGGTGTCAAATTTGGCCAATTTTTACAGAAGAGGTTATTCTTGGATATTTCGGATAAATATCAAGTTTGCTGCGATGTAAACACTTTTGGAGAAAACTACTTGGAAAAACAACAACGTAGCTCTCTAGCATTCCTCCCGAACTTTTGATTTTTTATAACTTTTGCTCTCAAAGATGAAACTCCCCTCATTTTACGTAACAAATGGCGGACACTTTTTTCGGCCAATTTTGGAGATAAAGTAAGGAAAACAATTAGGAAAACGGCACTGAACTCAAGTCTCTTATTCTATGTTAATGTCTAAGGATTTTTAATACAGAATCTAAAGAAACTGTTTCGGTTCACCTGCTACTCTGGGAGCCGGTGGACTTTTCGACGGCGCGGCATGGTCGGCTGAGCCCACGGTCATCCCGAATTCAGTCGCGCTGCCTATTTAGCAGTCTTGTATAAAAATTTTAGTTATTATCATATTATACTCCGGCTGTAAGCGTTATCAACCCGTTCCTGTGAAATCTCTCCAAGGAGAGTAATTACGTTAAACCTTTCGGCGATTAAAAAGCTGCCTACTTTCTCATACATTCTTATCCTTAATTTTCGAGTAACCTGTGTTGATTAGATACGCAAAAGTTGCGGTAGATACTGAAGAGCCTAATGAAATTAGTTAAAAACTTGAAGTTTCAAAGCAAATGAGTAGATTTGCAACATTCTTGCTGGGAAAGGTATTCATAGTCAATGATAATAGTCTCTCTTTTATAGCGTAGCGACGTCTTTGGAAGTTGGCAGGTTAAAGCTGCTAATACTTGTGCCTAACGGTATGAATTGAAGGTGTGGTTAGCATTACGATTCCATCTCCTATTATGAAACAGAGTTTTATCTCATATACTCATTTTCCCTCCGAATAATTCAGGCAGGTAAATGGCTATAGCAGAGGATTGAACCCCAGCTCTCTACGTTACAGTCGAACGTCTTAAATTTCGCGACGACGAGGACATTTTATCATAGTTTTTGTCAACATTCTTCCATAGTAGGTTCATTCGAGCAGTGACGATAAATTAAATTACAGTAAACTAAAAGAGGCACAGATATCTCAGTGAAATTGTGAAATGGCGGAAAAAAAGAATAAATACTAAATGCAGCATCCCTTTGAGAGATAGGGCCTAACAACATTAGCGGTAAAAGATATGCAATTAGCAGTATAGATGTGAAAAATGATATTGCAGTTTTTATTTTGAAGATTGCATACTTTCCTCAAGTTGAAAATATTAAGGGCAGTACATGGGATAATTGATGACTGATTCAACAGGAGAATATTCATTTATAGTCACCAGAAAATAAAGAATATCTTTGAATTAATGCTTAAATTTCGGATATATTAACAACCCAGCAGTTTTAAATTGAGGAGAAAAAAGAAAGTCCGTCATGATAAAACACAAAACAGTCCGTCAAATTCATATATCTACCCGACTTCATGAACGAAAACTTATAATCACTAACAAGACCAGTAAGTCCCGCACACCATATGAAACAAGGTGAGGGTAAGACGCGGAAACGAAAGACAAGAAGTCTGTCGTCGCCGGGAATCGAACCCGGGTCTCCCACTTTCCGGGCGAATGCTCTGTCTTCTAATCTACCGCAACAGAACGATATCTCCGTAATTTTCTTGGGCTATGGTTGGACAAGGCGTGCTTCGAAGGATCCATTTAAGATCCCACGTGTGCGAAGGGTTGGTGCCATCTTTCATATCTGCGTCTAATTTCAAGCATGCGAACCATGTGTTTTTTGTTGCTTCTAAAAGCGAAGGTATGAATTAAACGAAAAGTAGTGGAAAGCTAAAACGAAAGTAAAGTGTTAATTAATACACGGGTTGGGGTAGAAATATGTAGAAGCATATCGACGTGTGAGATATTTGTGGCAATGGGCTGACAAGGCAGAGGGTTCGAGGAGTTTTTAAAGGCTGGTTCCACATGGAAAGTTTGGGATAGGCGAGGAGAGGGCCAATGGAGTGGAGAAGTTAGAAATGCAAGGAGAAGGGAAAAAAATAAAAGTGAGACGAAGGTCGATCGCAGAGAGACCGGCTGTCCTCTCGGTGAGTGCCCCAATGCGAGGTCACGTACTTGGAAATGGTTAGAAAGGCCTCCGAAGGGAACGAGGGTTTTATCGAGGGCCCTGAATTACCCTGTAAAAGTGAGCTTTAGGCCCGTTTCCCTACGTGCTCCCGGTGATTGTTACACCTTAATGAGCGTTGAGCTTACGGAGCTCCGAAGTCTTCAGAAAGACCAACATTAAGGGAATATTTAAAGGCTCTCGAAGCGCTCAAACGCAATTTCTTACGTCCACTTCATAAACCGAGCGTCACTCCACGCTTCGGGCGACTTCGCGTCGTCTCCATACCAACAAAGGATTATTATTATGATATATATTTAGATAAATAACTTATGTATTGCTTTCTCATTATCACAATTATATATATTGTTTTCTCATAATAATTAATGATAATAATTATTAAGTAGATAACAGTTTAATGTTCTCTATTATAATCTATACTTTAAATGGAATGTAAATAATGTTCACCTCAGGGCTTTGTAATACGATAATATCTGTATAAATACTCGTATAATGGCTAGTTAGTAAAAGTGGAGATTGTAGTCAATCTCAAATATGAATGATATATTATCATGGTGATTACTTCAACTCAAAAAAAAAACGTACAATGTCGGGACATGTAGTAAACATTAGCTTATGTCCATTTTAAAGATACGTAATAATACCAGGCCTAAGCTTTAATATCAAAGATACCAACGATGCCTCTAAGGATGTAATGAAGGTACAAGAACTCATATGACATACGAAAACTACAATATCAGTACCTTAAATCACTAGCAATAAAATACATTTTAATTAATCCAACGAAAAATTCCACTGCGGCCAGGAATAGCTGCCGAAACGATGTATTTCAAGGTAGTATTTGTAGACAAACTCCAATCTTCTCCTAATTCCTACATTTGCCTACCTCTACCTCCATGACCGGCTGATTTAGTGGAGTTATATGAGTGGCATGGCCAGTCGTGGCCAGGCTGAACAGATTTTTCCGGTTTGAGAAGGTTTTCGTGTATTCATCTCTGAGCACGCCTATCGCATAGTTGTTCAATAAATTAAAGGACATTGGGAAAGTAAAGTAAATCTAGTGCTTTATGCAATTTAAAGAGAAGCTACCATAATCCGAAGCCTGTTATGCCAATAGCTCCACTCCTTTACCCTTTTTCTTTCACACTATAGCTCCAAAAATATCTCTTCCGGTCTTCTACTATCCCTTATGCTTTCCTGCTCTTGCTAACCCAAAGACAGTCCCTCTTTCCTTATTCACACTTACTGCGCTTTTATCTTTCACATGAAAGTCTCAGAAATCGATTTCACCCTCTTTTTCGGAATCCTTTATCCATTCTTGTACCTTTCTTAGTCTCCCTTTCGATATCCCTTTTCCTTTCGCTGTAGCTGTCATTTATTCACAAGGATGTACCTTTGAACGTGCAGGCGTAACCGATTCACAATGCATTCTCTCCTTTCTTTGCACATAGCAACCAAAACATCGATGTAGACGGCATCTAATGATTTAACAAAGATAAAAATTCAAAATATACGGATAAAAATCGGTAAATAAATAAAAATATAATGACACGATAATAATAATAACGTATTTATTTAGGATATTTCAGGCTAATGAGACCACTCTTGCAACTAACCTACTAAAGACGAAAAAAACCTTGCCCTGACCATGATTCGAACCAGGGACCTCGGCGTCGCTAAGCTAGCACGATAAACACTACGCCACCGAGACCGGCATACATAATAATATAGGTATGATAATAATATATGGCATGTCTGCTCATATTTTTGTGTAAGACTGGTATAGGTATGTTGTTTTACACGACAAGCCTTGTAAATACCGAATACATGCATATTGTCTGCAAGGGTCCTAGTGATCCAGAGAACGTTCCAATTTAGTTCTACCGAAATTTTTTGTGCACACCAAGAAAATGAGCAATTTTTTCCTTGGACAAAACTCTCTACTCTTAGGTCAGGTGGTTCTCCAAGGGTCCTCCCCACCTCCACGCCACGCCAACCCTCAATATTTTACTTTATCATTATCTACCGAAAATTTTGTTATAGTGTAGTATAATGTTATCGAACTCGTGTACTAGAGTTATTCCACCTTACACGCTAACCACTACAACACGGCTGTCGTTGTTACACTACTGTAGTATTTACTGTACCGATGTATTAGTAGTTATTAAAAGTGTAAAAATGATGAATTTTAGGCTGATTATTAAACACGCTTTGCTGAGAAAATAGGAAGTGTTAGTTGAATCTGGAACATATTAGTCCTTATATTTTACCAAAGAACCTATCCTTAAGTGTATCATTAAGAACCATTTGACACAGTGGCAAAGGTTTCCTTTTAAGACTACGGCCCGGTATTATAATGTCTACTTAACATTGACTTTAAGTAATGTTCACTTTAGTGCCTGGTATTATATTGTTTTTTTTACAGTTAAAGTGAAGATTGTAGTTCACATCCCTAATGCTAATGCTAATTCATCATATACATAAGATATTAACTATAATCTTCATTTTAACTTTAACAAATCATTATAATACCTGGCCCTAAAGTGAACATTAGTTTAAGTCCATTTAAAGTATGCATTATAATTCCGGGCATAATAAATTTGTAAAAATCCGATGAAAAGAAGGATACACCGAGAAACAGCTCTCGTTCAGCACAGAATTAGTTTCAGTTTGCCACTTTCCTTAAACGCCGTAATCAGAACAATGTGCCCTTATTACGCAGAAAGCCTTTTGGAGACGAAAGTGATGACTCGTCCAATATTTCTCGAGATGCGGGGAAAGGAACAATTTCCCACAGTCTCCCCATTTCCTTGAGAGATTTTGACGAATTGCCCTCCCCAATTTTTCCGCTCTTATTCCTTTGTGACATTCCACCCGTTGGAAATCATCATCTCTTCCTTCAGTCAGTTCCTCTTTCCCGGTAACAGAGTTCCCCTTTGAACCCATCTCCTTCTACGGAATCCTGAAAAGAACCTTTCGCGGAATTGCGTTTAAAAAAAAACTCCTTAGCGCGGAACACTTTCCTTTTCGCGTCTGAACGAAGCTTCCATCAACAAATCTGGTTACTTCTTTTCCTTCCGCGAAAATTGATTTCCTCCAGTTGAGTTCTCTTTTTCCTTATCTTTATTAATTAATTTCGAACTCGTTCATACTCTCGACGTATTCAATGGTTGTTCTGAGATTTTCTTCCTCGGAAACTTCGATGAATTCTTAAATAAATGAGAAATGGTAATTTAATCAATTCTTTGAGGTGTGCAGTTTTCCTTTAAGTCCTTTACAATCAAACCCGGGGCACTCTCACCGAACGCGTTCCTTTTACCAATATCTGGTAGCCAAACAGGTATTTGTCCGTGAAAGTCTGATACAATTTTTATTTCCAAAGCTTAATGATTAAGAACAGTGAAGCACATTGTGGTTGAATATAACTAAAAAGTGAAGCTCTCAATTGAATCGATGGTAAAGATTCTCAATTTAAATATCACTGTGCAATCTAACACTCAGTCATTAAAAGGGAGGAGGCTTGAAGCTAGGATGCGATTGCTTAGTAAATTCAGAGAAAGCACGTTTGCGAAGGACGTACTAAATCGTGATTATAGCTTGCTACTTTGGCCAATCCGACAATGTGCGAAGATAAAGAGAAATAAAATAGGATAAGTTGTTTAATGGCAGCAACATCTGAAGGCATGGCGGATAGAATGAAGAAGACCCGTGTTAGATTATAAGATGCAGGTGATGGTAAGTGTTAAGGGTAGGAGTTATGAACAAACGAAGTTATTGGATGGAAACAGAATAGCCACTTAAGAAAGACAAACGAATTCTCATATTGTTCACCCATAAATATGAAATGTATTCCGATAAAATCAATGTGATTGAGCGTGGAATGGAAACTTCATGGAATTCCGCACTTATTTCCGAGAAAAGAAAACTGTGTATATTCCACCAAAGGTTTATTTGAATGATGAAATGTCTTTGATGAAAAACATTCAGTGTTCTTTCTTTGGAAATGTGTACTCCGTGCCTGATCACAACCATGCCTGATCCTTGGATTACAACCTAGGTTTTAGAGAGGAACTTACATTTTATATAACGAACGAAAAGTTGTCGAAATAACCAAACTGGTACTAAAATATCTTTGTACAAATCTTCATTAGAGAACGGTCTCCTTTGCAGTATTTTATTCGGTATTTCGCACTCATAGAAGTTCGAAACACACTTAATCACCTTATTAAACGAACGGAAGTTGCTTAAATTTCCAACTCAATAACTTCAATATTATACGACGGATTTCCTCGGGAGCACGCTTTTTCACGCGGATCTCATGCGTTAATTTAAACCCTTGTAAGTTCGAGAGACGCTTCTCGACGTACTCGGCTGCAAATGGATGTGCCACAAAAGGACGCAGGAAAGCTGCTTTTCCATTACCGTTCCCCCGGAAAACATCCCAAAAGGATTGCTATTCCTCCGCCCAAAGTGGCTGTAGCGTAATTCTGGGGAAGACACGGCGCACGCGATGAAGAAGCTCTTAAGACGGAGTTTCCTCACACGGGAAAATCTCCAATCGATCGCTCGCATCCCCTTATTCCCCCTTGACCGCAGCTACATCGCCCGGCACTCTTCCTCGACGTCTCCTATTCAAACCCCATCCCCTTTTCTCGATAGCGATTTCGACTCCCCCTTATCTTGCGTACCCTTTTCCTCTTCATCGGCCGTTTCCCTTCAACCCTTATCTCTTCCCTATTATGTTTTCCTTTCTCGGGAACCCTCGCCTCATCCCCGGCCTTTTCCATTCTCGGGAATATACGAAACTTTCCTCGATTTCGCACGCTGCGGGTCTTTCTAAAGATGGCGGAAGTGTTGGGCCGTGGATTTCTATGAGCTTGACCCTTCAACTAGCCTTGTGTATCGCCTTAACATCACCGCTTGAAAAAAAGGCTAGGGAAACATCAAGGGAAGCGGCGGCCGGAGTTGGGTTGGCTCCCCGGGCTAAGTATAGGATCGATACGGGTACTTAGAAAAACCGTTCTTTTAGAAATTTATTATGTTTTACGCGACATATTATATATNTCCATAAAATGTTTAAATGAAATGATACGACAAAAATAACTTCAAAATTGGATTTAGGAGATCAAAAACAATAGGAATGGGCCATTTTAGTATCTAAGTTGGGTGAAATATCAACGGTATTAATTTTGGCCAGCTTTTTTCGATTTGGGACCATTGTGCGACGCCTCCCAAACGGCGGGTCTGAATGTTATAACAAAGTATATGATAGAGCTGCCACTGGAAATTGAATGATTCGGGTTCGAGTCCCGGTCTTATCAATTCTTTTAATATCCTTTTTACCTTGGGATTTTAATCGTTTCCGATTCATATACTAAAGATCAGATAAGTTGTACTTATTTGTAATTAATAGCAAAAGAAAGTTTCAGTTCAGTTTCAGCTTTTAATGCATGTTCTTTGGATATTTAAACTTAAAGGATATATAATATGGGTCAACGGATATTATTTCGGAGCTAATAATTCTAATTACTCGAGGCAAAGGCATATTGTGAGGCTTGACACGAATAAATTATGGACCACTTACTGTAAGATGAATGGTAATGGATATGGGGAAATGATTCTACGATGAGCCAACAGTGAACTGGTTAATAGGAAGCAGTAAATTTGTGGAGAGCATAATGAAATTCTGGAAGAGCTGAGACTTATCTCAGTGGAAATATTTCGGTGTTCGGCGGTGACTAAACGACGACGCTGACTAACCTTTGGCAAAGAGGTCACCAACCGATGACAAACTCAGCGATAAGCTGTGCTTCAGTGGGGTTAATCAGAGTGACTTAACGGCGACAAACTGCCTTTTTATGCGAAAAGTGAGCGTAATTCCTTATTAATAGCGTCCTTTTGTCAAACTAAGAAGTCCTTTCTTCTAACTAAATATTCATCAGCCTTCAATGAAGATAAAAACTAATTTAAATTGAGTTAGGGTAGGAAAAAATTATCTGTAATTTTTGTATTTGAATAAGCTTAGGAAATGTTATCTCCCATCGGAAAAACTCGTAAAGGAGCATTTGAGCAGGCCGGGCAAACCTACAGATGGTTATAGCAAAAGAAAGATCTTTAAAAAGATGATCGGCATTATGTTGAAATGCAATACTTGACACTAGTACAATAGTAGGAAAGTATATTGGAGCACAGCTGTTAATGAATAGAAATTATCTGAATTAATGTAAAAAACCGACTAATGACATTTCTCTTGCAGTTCCTTTATACACCCTTGAAGGAGGAATCTTTTTTTCCGAAAAGCGCATAGAGTTAATCCTGGAAATAAGTAATCCGGAACTTCCCGTTTGTCTCCAAACGCAACTTTCATCTGCCGACATACGGCTTAACGTGTGTTTTTAAACCTCTAATCAGTAAGAAATACAGGTATAAAAATAGCGACATGACTGGGACTCGAACCTAGCCCCTTCTTTTCCACACTGTT
>KZ308236.1:340656-399938 GCA_000376725.2 Ladona fulva
GACTGACTGCCTCTAAGAACGCGGTTACATAGCCTCAATGTCCTATCGGCTGACCCCACTA
Source organism: Ladona fulva (assembly GCA_000376725.2). Lineage (NCBI taxonomy): Eukaryota > Metazoa > Arthropoda > Insecta > Odonata > Libellulidae > Ladona > Ladona fulva. The sequence continues at coordinate 340,718 of KZ308236.1, forward strand.
TATCTCGTATATGCGTTTTAAATGATAAATTACTACTGAAAACGACCCCTAAATATTTGTATTGATTCACGAATTCTAACGTTGAGCCGCTAATGTGATAGGGAGTTAGGCTCACGCTTCTGATCGGAGAGCGGGTCGTATTTGGTTATATGTATTAGTTTATATTAGCAATATTTTATATACTGTAATTAGGATATTTCTTTTATCCATGTTAGGATTATTGTTGAGATTTTTTGATTTTGTGTTTCAGGTTTAAGTTAATTTTAGTAATTTTTTTTTAGTTATTTATGTAGTATTATTAGTAATACCATGTAATATCTCCATAGGTTAGGTGAAAGAGAAGCCATTTTGGCCCAAGATCGCCGAAAGATTAAATAATAATGATAATGTTGGCATTCAATAGAAAGCTACTGAGGTATGAGTTATGCTGAATAATAGCATTAATTAAGGTTTCTCCGTATGCAATGATACGAAAAGTTTTACTCGTACAGTCATTGTGCTTCACTAACGTGGGCTTGTTCTGCTTATAGCATTATGGCTCAGTGAGGAAAGCAAGGGCAAACTACCTCACTCCTCATCTTGCCTAGTAAGCCTCATCTGCCTCTCCTAGCTTTTCCTAACTGAAGGTAGAGGGGATGAGGTCCTTACCGGCCTTCGAGCTAAATACTTTACAGATATATAACGTATTTGTTATATTCACACTGGTAACTATTCTTAATTAGACAATTGTGCCGCTGATAACTATTAGCGATTTTATTTTAATTCAATAAATGATGAAAAATGAACGAAGCAGTAGACGCACTATAACCCCACCACTACTACTACGAAGTATTTCTGAATCCGTGTAGAAATTTATCTTGAACAGCATTAGCTATAGTTTTTTCTTGCGTGAGACATGCCGCGTGTGCATCGAAGGACTGGGAGAAGAGTCCATTAGCCTTCGCTAACCATCCCGCAGCACAAACGACTTTCTTCGTAGACAGAGAATGGCCTTGAGTTAACAAAACGGAAATTCCATTAAGAAATTTCACTCAGGACGGAATCAAGAGTCCTGTATGATAAATAAACCTTCAGGGGCAGTCACTATTCTACTACGCTGTCATCGCAACCGAAGGCAATTTCGTCGCCTCGCAATGAGACCGCAGGAAAACCACTCGGAAACATTCTTTAGCGGACTCACTCCCCAGCCACGCTACTTCCGATGAGAAAGAAAAGAGGCAGACAAGTGAAGAAAGCTTCCGCAGCTGGGAACAAAACAATAGCTTATTGAAAATCGATTTTTTGGTACGGCAGGAACAAAAAACGCTGGGGAATAAAGGGAAGGGATTCGGTGTTGACGCAGATGGGGGAGGAGGAGATCGGGAAGGAAAACAATTGAAAGTGGGAAAGAGAAAGGATGCTCCGAATGAAAAGAAGGAATGGGAAAACAAATGGGGTATATCGAGGGATTTAGAAGGAAAAGAGCGGGGCGATAGATTAATAGCTGTATAATCGCCTCAGAAAATCAGGGATTAGAACAATAGAATTCTGCCTCGAATTCGAAAAGGTGAGATACGCTTCAGGGAATTATCCAGACTTCTTTCCCGTTGCTTCCCCTTGCGGATGACCATCAACGGCCAGAATTTTACCCTCCCGAGATATTTTCTTACGATTAATTCATTGTCTTGCTAGTCACTCAGCACTGTAACATCTCATTTTAGGAATGGAATCAGTACTGCCGCATATTTCTACATTTACATTTAAACCCCGCAAGCCGCCAATGGCGCGTGACAGGTGGTGTAAAACATTGATAATTTCACATCCTAACTGTTATTAGCTTCTCTAATACTACGAGGAAAAAACGACCAGAAGTAACTATCCGTCCGAAGTCGACAAAACATCAAGTTCCATTACAATCAGCTCTAGAAATAGGCTAACCACCATCACTAGTATTCCATGGCGTTGAAAAACTAAGCCAACGATTTCAAACGCCTTAATAACATCAGTAGAAGGGATTCTAAAAGTGCTATAGGGTACGGGGAGGAAGAAAAACACAGCATAATGATATGATTTACTTTATCAACATAACGAGAGATCTCCAGACTCAATAGAAAATGAAAAGTATTTAGTACGCATTTTGATACTCAAATAAATCAACATAAAAAAGCACAGAACAGTTACAGAGTTCAGTAAAAAATACATTTTAGTAGTAAGCAGTAATTTTTAAAAGTGCTTCGACAGCTAAGGCAATTTCGCATGTGAACCCACACCGAGAATCGAACCCGGAAACGCTTTCACCGAATTCTAACGCGTTATCCACATGGCTATTCGGGGCCTCCACTCATTGTTAACGTCTAGAGATACGACAAAATGTATTCTGCGGACCGGAGAAGTCTTTATAGGAGAAAATGCGCCCCACTGGAGCTAAAAGCTCGCGCATCCCTCATTTTAATTTAAGATTTCCTTCACTCTTTCATTGACCTCATTCCCAATTAATACCGGAAGTTTTTACGTAACAGGAATATTTTAAGATGCCGCCACCCAAGTCGAAACCAAAATATCTTAACTCAATTTCTCCAGCGAATGAAGTTGATTACGAGGGAAAGAGGGGCATATTGGTAGTTCGATAGAAAGGCAGCGGTGACCCTGAGGAATCTTTAAGTAGGTTTTCGGCGGAAATTGGCAATTGAACGTGTTTTCCCATCCTCCCTGCCGTCTTCCCCCAGCCGTTCCCTTTCTTACCTCACTCCCTTCCTTACCTCCATACCTCATTCCCTTCCTTCCGCTACTTTCCTCCGCAAAACCCTTCCCCTTACACCCATCCTCCCAATTCTCCCGCCATTCACGCCTCGACGGTTTCCCTCCGTCAGCGGATTCCGTGCCATTGTCCCCGACTTTATTTTTTCGCCAAATAAGGAGGGATCATTTAATTTACGATCCCTTGAATAAAGAAAAACACATCGCGAGATAAAATGCGCGTCATTCTTTCCAATGAAGTAACGTGTAGAGATGAGGTTTTTCTTAAGTGACGGGGAGCAGACGTATAGAAGAAAGAATTACGGATCATTTAAGAAGAGAAAGAATATTTGCGCAGTGATTTTAATCGAAGAATTGGAATCGATAAGTGATTTTTTAGACAAGAAAAAAATCCTCTACGGATTTTGGAATATATCTTCACTAGAGATTTCATCGGAATCTTTCCCAATTTGCGAGTATCATTGCGTGTTTTATTCACATATCTGGAGACTGTTGCTGCTGGGAAACTATCAATCTCGAAATTGAAACAGTTCAAGAAACGCTTGAGTTTTTCGATGAGCCAAGACAGGCTAAACAATTTGGCTTTCGTCAGCATGGATACTGAAATTTCTGATAAACGTGCTTTTAATGCGACATGACTGGGATTCGAACCCAGGTCTCCCACTTTCCGAGCATGTATTCTAACCACTGAACTACCATGCCGGGTCTCTTCCACACTGTTAAGTGTCACTATTTTTCACACTGGTTATTCCTTTGGGTTCAGCTACAGGACTTTATCCTGCAAAGTATTCAAACCTTACCTTAATCCTTGTGCTTTTGATGATATTTTACAAGAATTCTCAGTTGGGATCTCGAAATGTACATCTCTTAAGTAGAATTTTATTGTGTATTTCTTATATTCCTGCATTCCCTTAATATGTGAATATTTATGTTGCAAAATAAGTTTTAATAAGTTTTTGTAGAAAAGTTCGTATTTTGCTGCGAAAAATCGATTTCTTACAAATCATATAATTTTTAGTGCTGCGTATTGCGATGATAATGATACTCGAAAGTAATGTGAACTACTAACTCATTATGACAATTCACTATGTCAGCATACAGAATATGGATAACTAAATGTTGCTGATGCTTTGTGGCCAATGAAAGCCGGGAAATGAAGTCACAAATATGATTTCTCAAAGTATTACAAAATAGTTTTACTTGCAAGTTAGGAAATAAATAGTTGTCGTATTTTATGTGGCGGAAAATTATGTTTGCATCCGGGTGGCAGATATAGGGAGCTTCATTATAATAAGCGTTTTTAATAGCTATTGCTATGTTTCGAATTTTACTCTATTTTACCCTCGTAGAACGTTTCCATTGTCAACCTCGTATACGCAATGCATTGATGCGAACATAAATATCTTTATTTTGGCAATACGCAGAGCCATGTAGATAGAAGATACAAATCTTAAACTCCCGGTCAGTGTGAAAAATATGAGAGCAAAAACTATTAAATTCGTACTAAAAAAATCAGGTAGAAATACTAGAAAATAAGTATCGATTGCGAACTAACATTTCTCACAAGGAAAAGGGTTTAATGTCTTGGAACGATAAGGCTTGCACCTAGGAAATTCCCATGCAGAAACGGACATGAAAAAAGTCTGACGGGATCGGGACACAAACCCGGGTCTCCCAATCGTCGGTTGGTTGCTCTATCCACTGAGGTATCCCACCAGAACATTTCTCTACGCCGCCGCCGTTTGGGAGACTTTGTAGGCAAGGGCGCGTGAGTTCGTCCGACTCAGCGGCATCCTATTCCTTGTCTCGTCCGACTTTTTGCATGTCCGTTTCTCCTTGGGAACTAACATTTCTATGAAGCAAATAGACCATCATTATATCATGACTTTTGCTGAATAAAGAGAGCTAATTTATATTCAAAGTGCCTCAAATATGTTTGAATGCGTATTCAATGAATGTTATTGTTGTTGTTATTCAATGTGTTATTCCTAATATGTATTCTGATCACTACATACTGGCAGGAAATTAAATATAACTGTATCTGCGCGTTCATGAAGTACTACGACGCTCATTCTATTATTCTATCAAAAAATTTCGAGAGATTATCTTGATAATGTGATCGTAAAACATCGTAAAACAAATTTTCTTATATGAGAAGTTATTGCTTTGGCGTTCAGAGCCGCTCCTTAAAAGCCAAGCGTCGTAAAGAAACAAGAGTCCAATTAAAATAGTTTGCCTTTTCATCGAGGAAATGTAGAATCAACTTGAAAGTAGACGTTGTGCAGCAAGTGGTAAGCTTTTCAGGTGGTTCCAGATACGTGTATTATAAGCGTGAAGATCGACCGAGTGATCATCGTGCATTTTTTTCATCGTGGTTTTCTTAATTTATAATTTAAAGTGGGTGCAATTGGGATCTTCCTTATTCCATTGCAGAAAGTTTTTTGTGACATGTCGTTATTTTTATTTAGTGATTTAATTTATTCTTAATACCTAATTATACATCTTAGGTTAACTTCGAATCGGTTAATAATTTCAAAATGTGCAACTGACTAACAATTTCAATATCCGACCGGAATAAACAATATACACGCACATAAAAATTTCAATCATGGATTCCGACACTCCTTGGATTATTAAAATAAACGAAATAAAAATGTTTCCACTCAGGTTTAAACATTGTTGTGGGTATAGTGACCATATGGTCCTGGACCAGGTTTAGGCCATCAGGAGGTAACGGTTGAAAATAATAAAAGTAATAATGATTGAACAGAAATATCAAATTTTTGCCCTTAATTTGAATCTATACTTTTCGTAGTCATACGCAAATCGTCCTTAAGAAGTTTCATACGTTGTATAACAATTAAAACTGATCTGTAGAATTCCGCATAAATATGAATGCGCACTCACTTTAGTAGAAAACGGAAAAAAACATCAGTAGCACACAAATTAAACGTACCTTATCAGCAACGGCAGACCGAGTCCAATATTAACTCAGAAGAACGTAAAAGCAATTTGAAAAATATGAGCCCTTAAGCGGGAGGAAAAATTCGTAATTGCTTTCTTTGTCCGGTGAAAATCGTTCTTATCTCCTAATTTCCGCCTCAGAAAGTCGAATGACGAGTTCGAGGAGTTTAAGGAAAGAGGAGGTCCTCTACCCGTATTATAATTTCAGTAATGGCCGCGGAGCCGTTAATGGAGCGAGAAAGCGGGGCTATCGGATTTCGAAGGCGGTTAAGTCATCAATTGAGGAGATGAGTGATTGGTTGATTGATTGGCCACTTCGTTGACAAGGTTGTGAACGAGTGGACCAGTATTACACCTAATAACAAATATCGTTCAATATGGTGTCATATATGGAATCAAATGTAAAAGAAATTAGAAAAAAATCGCTGTAAAAATTAGAGACGCGTATTGTGGGAAATAGAGCAAATCAGTGAAGGGAATGAAAACATCGAGGCAAATTTCACTGATTTGAAAAGTTTAATCAACGACGAAGTAAAATGAGGGATTATCTACCAAAGATAGGATTGTTGACAAACGTATTGGTGTGTGATAATAATAATTTTTTGAATTGTAACATTATCAATATTGCATTCTAATTTTGTGCTTTACATTTTTAACTTGTATGTTTTTATTGTTCCTATTTAATTATTCATTGCTCAATGTATCCTGGTATGGACACTTGGCCATGCCATTGTGCGCATTTTTTCCTTTTATTGCTAATGTTTTCTTTTCAGATTACAGAGACTTATTTTCTTTGAATTTTTAATTTAGCTATCACTACCTGTAGGTTTCGCAGGTTTTTCACACCCCCTTCCTGCGGGTGTTTTCCTGTAGTAGACATTTTTTCCTACGTTTTGGGCTTATTTTTTAAAAAATCTACTTTGTAGTTTCTTCCTTTTCTATTTTTATTACTATTTTTTCTCTATCTTTATCCACTTTTAAAATAACAAAGGGTTAGATGTAAGAGGAGACCTTTTAGTCTCATTTTCGCCATGAATAAAGACGTCTTCTATTCTATTCTATTGGGGTGGTTGTAACGTAGGGGTATTATAAAACCTTAAGAATTGCTATATTTCTGTGTTAAAACTGAACAGAACGATTGAAATATTTTAACTCGAGCCAAACCAGAGGCTGCAATTTATTCTGTTCCGATTTTTGGTGCAACGTTTTGTCAATATTGCGCAACAACACAAACTACATATGCTAATTTTACTTAAGTTCGGTTGGAGCACGATTTATTAAACATTTTTAGCTGAGACTTGCAACTAAATATTAGCACGTTTTAGCACGTAGCTCCAAAAATAATTTAGTGCAATGGAATGTAATTTTTTTAAACTAGAAACAATAAGAAAAACATTCACAGAGATATAATATTACAATTTCCGGAGCAAAAGAAAACAGTTAGACGCTGACAGGAGTGAAAACAGAACTCCCCTGACATTCATTTCTCTCGTTTAACCACAGCGAAAACCGGAACAAAATATATTACGATTTGAAGCTATTTTTTTTAATAAAGATGGCTGAATTTGACTTGTTGTTTATTTATGCTGGGCCAGATGAAGCCGAGTGGCCCCAGACTTGCGCACGAGATACGAAAAGAATGTTTCGATATAAATAAATAACCTTCAATAGCATTTGCAATTTAAATGATTGACGGATATTATGCACTATTACCACTTAAACCTTCAGGGAATTGTTACTTCTGTTCGATTCTATGTAAACCGTTGAATTTTTACACTTTCCAGGAATTAGTACTAATAAACCTTTTCCAGGAATTAGTACTAATAAACCTTTTCCAGGAATTAGTACTAATAAACCTATGTACGAGATCGATTTAAACACGAGAGTAGACGGATTGAAAGGTTCCTTTAAAATTTAAATTCTCTTAGTTCAATGAGGCATAATTAGCCAAACTCTGGCGAAAATGTCTGGTTTGGAATTAAAAGCACAAAGTGGATTGTCGCCCTGTTGAACCATGCCTATAATGCTAACATACTTTTAATAATAAACTGATATCTAAGGAAAATAAGTTTTGTAAAGAAAAAGAACACCCTAACATGGTTTTCGCGAAGCGTTCTTTGAGAATAAAGAGTAGAGAGTTTTTGTAAAAGAAAAGAGGTGAGAACGAAGCTTCAGGCTCGAGTGGACAGAAGGCTAAGAAAAGAAAATCGACCGTTCATTGTCATCTAAGGCTATGACGCAAGAACCAATCAATCGATTGTGAAATAAAGAGACTTTCTTATTTTTTTGCTGTGAGTTACCCGAAAGAGCCCATTCTAAGGCGCTTCCTAAAAATGAAACGTCTCCAGTAAAGGGAGTAATATAATATAACATAGCATAACACAACACAACACAACAATATAATATAANGCCAAACCATGCTATGTTTGTCGGCGGGTTTCAGAGATATATTATGCAACTCAGTTTTATTACATTAATAACAATAATATTTATGATAAGGGAAAGGATATGGTACTCACTTTGCACATTCAGGTTAACACATTTTTAACATTTTATAGATTTTACCCGTTTTATTTACTGATAACTAACCTTGGATTTGAAAAATCTTTTCAGGAGCAAGGACAGAAAACAGGAGTCCAAATAGGTTAGGGTAGTTTTGCACATTCAGATGTGCGCCTTAAAACTCATGGATACCACTGCAGCGTCTCTTCCACACTGTTAGGGAATGGTTAAAATACTTTCCCGGAAATTTGGGAATACTGGGTTCGAGTCCCAGTCATGCCGCTATTATTCACATCTGTTTGTCCTTGGGGAATAAATGAATGTATTATCATATGTAATAATCCGTTTAATTGTCATTTTTCCGAGGAAGATCTTAGCATGCATTTTTACTTCAGGTATGACAATTTGTGAATCGTTAAAAGTTCTTATATTTTCCAGGAATTCTACTTCAACGAGAGAGATTTTATTTTCCGTTACAACCATGTAAAAATGGCAATTAATTGATGCATTATCATAATTCTATTTTCCAAGAAAATCTTAATATTTCTGTCAATAATTCTGTTAATGTTCGGTTTTCCGTCAGTCCAGGGACAGTTCTATTTTCTCCTAATTTCTCGATTGATAAAGATTAAACTGTTATCAAGGAGGTGGGAATCAGAAATCGTAAATAATTCTCGACGCAATTGTTTTATATCTATTAACAAGAGCAGCTATATTCTGAGGGCATACAAAAGATTTAATTAATCTGATGCTGAATATTGAACTGTATGACTGAAATAAAGTAGTTTTAATCCTATTATAAAACTTAAGTCTCGCGTTTTGATAGAGAAATTACACCTCTCCTCAGACATTTCTAAAATGCTTCTTTTCGCAGTCAAACTTATTTTTATATTTTCGCAGTGAAACAAAATATATAATTTTATGATACAATTTAGAATGATATAGTATACGAACGACACGCGATAGAAATCCATATATTCTAATAATGCTGTGAATTTCAACCTTCTTCAACGGACAATACCCTAAACCCTACCCGGAATGGAATAAACGCTTTCACTGAGACGTCCGAAAATAAGCTACTGAAAATGACTGATTAACAGCAAGTTAATGAATTTTGTAACGTGATGCATATGTAACGGTCATAACCTATGATGCACGATAACGTGATGCATGTCTAACGGTCATACTATGATATAACGATAACTTACACTCTCGCATAAGTTAGTGGGTATCTTGCACGACATTGATGAGGGCGGTCTCTGGTTCGGTGCATGGTGGAAGCCTGACAGAAGTTGTAAACTGACTTCATCTGCCAAAACAATTTCTCATAGAGCAGAGACGGCGAACCTTTTGTGGCAAGTGTGCCATATTTATAAATATAAAGGTCTTATGTGCTAACGTGGTACCATGCTATAAAGTGAGATGCTGATATTATCAATTTTATAATGTGAACGATGTAGCAATTGACGAAAATTATCATCGATTATAATTAGTAATGAGAAAAATCCATATTAATTTACTCTCGAGCTTCAGTTTTCGGTGAGGACTACATATCACGGATTCTGCAGGCAGAGTTTTCATGTCAATAATATTATTTGGCCACTCGCCATGCTATGTGTTGTCTTTTGTCGGTGCTGAATACCACTTCACCTCCTAAGGAGGTATTATGGCGTTTATTCTTTGGCCACTCCGTTTCGAATTGTTTATCACTATAATCCCATTTCGTACTTCATGAGTTCCGTCAATTGCTGGATGATGATAAAATCGAGAATTATTTCTATTTGATTAGGATTCAGGCAAGAACATTGTACTTCCTCATAGAAAGAGCGACTTAAAGTTTCCAACGAACCCAAGATTTCCTCTCAAATCAATGGAAACGAATCTTCTCGCTCCGCGTACTTCATTCGAAGCTACGCCATCTCCCGGAATCTTCCGTTCCCATTTAACTTTCGGATCCTTAGCGACCTAAGAGTCTGAAAGAAAAAAATCCTTTTCGGTATTAATTTTAATGCTTCGCGCACATCCTCAGGTTATCGACTTCCTCCTTTTCAATTATCGCCCTCCGCTGGAGAACTCTGCTCTCTCAGAATTCTTCCTCACAAAGATCTTCGTACCCCATAACCTCTCTCTCGTCTCCGAAAGTTTCCTCCTCCAAACGATGGCTGTCTTTCCCTGGCGTCAAATTGGAGGGATTTATCAGGCGACGTATCCTCATATTTCGTAGGGAAAGTTACGGCGGAAATTTTCTTTTAAGTATTAATGAGGGTTAATTTTTGACCTTTGCTGAGTGGATCTTTTCCTCATTAATCGGCTCTTCGCTGTCGAGATTTTCCTTAAGGACCTCCAAGTCTTAGGTTTAAGCTTCAAAAGTGAGTGGGTTTGCCTCGAATGGTAAATCTTTCACCTTCAATAACCTTTTTACCTTCAAAGGTTGAAGATTATTATGCAATATTATTATTTAAACCTTACGTCAATGACTTATTCAGTATTATTTTTAGTAAACCATTTAAATTCTGATATTTCGGAGCAGTTAATACGAATAATAATTTATTTTCCATAAGAGGACTATTTTTTCTCTATCTTTATCCACTTTTAAAATAACAAAGGGTTAGATGTAAGAGGAGACCTTTTAGTCTCATTTTCGCCATGAATAAAGACGTCTTCTATTCTATTCTATTGGGGTGGTTGTAACGTAGGGGTATTATAAAACCTTAAGAATTNCGTGATATTGATTATCTTTTCATAATAATAATAACAGAAGAAACAACAAAAACAATAACAATAAAACAAAAATGATAATAATGGTAATAATAATAATTCAAATTTGTTCAATTATTTCAAATTCCATTACATATGTTGAGGATACTGTGAGAAAACCAGAGAAATAGATGCTGGAACGAATCTATTCGGGAATTTATTTTTCCGTAAACTGTATGCGACAGTAATCGATTAAGAAGGTAGAGTGATGGTGGATACACCCATTGCCACATACCAAAAGTCGATGAATTTTCCACCATTCACTGGTTTTTCTTCCTCTTACTTTTGAGAATGAGGACTGCTCAGTTCTGCTCCTTTTCATACTATTTCTTAAACGCTCTTTGCATGCGTTCAATTCCTGCAAATTAAACTTCCAAGGTAAACTATACGTAATTTAAGGTTTAATATTTTCAGCGGGGTCTAACGTAGCATACCACCGAAGAAATATGTTAATTTAAACCAGAAGACGATTCTATAAAAAGAAAAGGAAGGCGGATGTGGTGAAAGGTTAGAGTTTAATTCTCTGCTCGTAACCGTATCCCGCTTCCTATTCGTTAAAAACCTTCTCTACAAAATCCAATCCCGTTTCATTATCCGGGGAATTTCATCTTTTCCGCAAAGCCAACCCACCAAAGAAAATCTTATCCGAAAATTGGAACGAGTGGCGAAAACGCCGAATGCTTTGGCATGAAAAGAGATTTCCTACGGCGCCACTTCTTGAGAACTCCGTCTCTACGATTCCGCACTTCTCATCCGTCCACTTCCGCTAACTTCCATTGATGTACAAAGCATTTAAGGAAATCTCGGGTCGGAAAAGGAAATGTTTAGACCCACTACTTCCTTGTTTGGGCCCATGGAAGTGTACCCGCTTCTGCAAAGACTTGTGAGCATAAAAGAAAGAGTGGTATGATTGCTTTTTACTATTCCGCAGAGGGAAAAATTGGAGTTAATTATCACCGCCAACCTCAAAGAGGCTTATCCCAAAGGAAAAACAATGCGCTTCGTTTTCTAGCTTGAATTTTCCAACCTAGCTTTAAATTCACTTCCAAGAAATTGAAATCTCATTCCTTTTACTGAAAATAACATTGTCCTGAAGTTCATTCCACGATTCCACTTCTTATAAACGATTAGGAAATTCATGGTTTCTTTTCTATTCGGAGAAACGACGCAGGTAAAGTTGATCGCATCGATAATCATGATAAAACCTAAATCACAGATACTTCTGCTAGCGAATATAACATTAGAGTTTGCGATGTTTGCGAGCATGCAAACGGTTGAAAAATTCCAGCCGGAAGGTTTTAGGGTTCTCCGTGGTCGCGCTTAGTAAGCATTGTTCTAAAATAGCGATATGACTGGGACTCGAACCCAGGTCTCCCATTTTCTGTGCAGGTATCTTAACCACTGAACTACCATGCCGCGACCACATAGAATCCTAAACTACGCTGGTTGGAAATATTCAACGGTAAGTTTGCTCACAAAAAACGGCTTTTTTGAGCTCTTCCCGAACTCTGTCTTACCACAGCCGTGTTCCTTTTCCCTACAGAGAGTATAACTTTGGCAGAGAAAATATCCTTGCCCAAGATTTGAGCCATAACCATATATTCTCTTGTTTTAATCCCAAAAGTTCTTTCTTTAAATCCTTTTGTGACATAGGGTTAGATGTAAGAAGAGACTAACTAGTCTCAATCTCGCTCTGAAATAAAGTCGTGCTATTATTATTATTATATTCACGCTTTATTTGTACTTCTACTGTATTTTTTGTGTATTCTCAGATAAAATTTGTTCTGTTCTGTATGTATTCTGTTCTTATTCAGCACGAATAATGGTTTTCTTATTATGGTGAGCCTGAGCTGGTATCTCAATTGTTTTTTTTTCGATGTATTTTTTTTCCATTTTCTTTACATACATTCTGTCGACAGACTTGCTCTGACGAAATGTGATTTTGCTTAGTTTTGGTAATAAAAAAAATATTATGGGCTCTAAGAATGGCTGTTTTTCAGAGTTTGGAGGTTTCCATGAACGGGTTATAGCGTATTTTCTCTAACTGGGTTAAATTACTATTTGTATATCCCTAAATTTATTTATGATAACACTTATCAAAAAGTTATATATTAAATAAATTTCATGGTTTTGCCTTTCCTACTCAACGCCCAATATTTTACAAAACACATATTTCGAATTCTATTATTCGCTGTTATTGCTTAAATTATTATTTGTATATGCCTATTTTTTATGAAACAAATAGTTATATTGAATAAATTTTATTGTTTTGTATTCCTCACTTAACGCTCTATGCTTTACAGTACACATATCATAGAACATTTTCAAGGCTCCTTTTGGCAAATGCAGTTCCCAGCAGTGGATGATGAACAATCAACCACTGATCAGTCACCAACAAAGTCAATAATCCCAACTCTACTGTCGAATAAGAACAGTAATATTTGACTTAACGTGCCAATTAATCACATCTCACGCCTACTTCAGGAACCAATTTGTAGATACGCAGCGGCTGACAGTTCAGCAAAGGAATATCATCGCATCAATTGATTCGAGGGAAGAAGCAACAAACTTCACCGTGTTCGAGGAAGACGCAGAAAGTTTTGCAGCCACTGATTGTAATTCGAGCCCTTCTTCTTCGTGTTGAAAAATTAATAAGAAGGAAACTTTGGTAAAATCGGGTATCTGCGAATATGACGGAATAAATTATTCCAGTGGAGCCGAAAAGCGAAAAGTGCCGATATCACCCCGTCCTTTGAAATTGGTGCTCTAGCGATGGATAACAAAGGGAAGAACTCGGGCCAGAACTAGCGAAGACGCAAACGGATATTCCTGTATCATAACCACCTTTCCTTTAATGAAGGAAACCGATCTGAGCGGATTGTAACGTGGATTATCATTCCAAAGAACACCGTTTGTCGCGCCGGATAGCCACCGCGTAACCAAGGTTAAGCTTCTAACCCATAATTTCTACCAGCCACACTAAGACATTGGCTCAAATTTAGCCTCACTCCGCGCAATACATTCGCAGAATTCACTTCTTTTAAGCATACATTAAGAGGGAAAACATAAAGTAGAATGAAATTCGAGTGGAATTGTGGGAACGACGATTGGGTGGTATTCATTGTTGTTGTTATTATTATTTATTTTTCTTATTTGTCGTGATATTGATTATCTTTTCATAATAATAATAACAGAAGAAACAACAAAAACAATAACAATAAAACAAAAATGATAATAATGGTAATAATAATAATTCAAATTTGTTCAATTATTTCAAATTCCATTACATATGTTGAGGATACTGTGAGAAAACCAGAGAAATAGATGCTGGAACGAATCTATTCGGGAATTTATTTTTCCGTAAACTGTATGCGACAGTAATCGATTAAGAAGGTAGAGTGATGGTGGATACACCCATTGCCACATACCAAAAGTCGATGAATTTTCCACCATTCACTGGTTTTTCTTCCTCTTACTTTTGAGAATGAGGACTGCTCAGTTCTGCTCCTTTTCATACTATTTCTTAAACGCTCTTTGCATGCGTTCAATTCCTGCAAATTAAACTTCCAAGGTAAACTATACGTAATTTAAGGTTTAATATTTTCAGCGGGGTCTAACGTAGCATACCACCGAAGAAATATGTTAATTTAAACCAGAAGACGATTCTATAAAAAGAAAAGGAAGGCGGATGTGGTGAAAGGTTAGAGTTTAATTCTCTGCTCGTAACCGTATCCCGCTTCCTATTCGTTAAAAACCTTCTCTACAAAATCCAATCCCGTTTCATTATCCGGGGAATTTCATCTTTTCCGCAAAGCCAACCCACCAAAGAAAATCTTATCCGAAAATTGGAACGAGTGGCGAAAACGCCGAATGCTTTGGCATGAAAAGAGATTTCCTACGGCGCCACTTCTTGAGAACTCCGTCTCTACGATTCCGCACTTCTCATCCGTCCACTTCCGCTAACTTCCATTGATGTACAAAGCATTTAAGGAAATCTCGGGTCGGAAAAGGAAATGTTTAGACCCACTACTTCCTTGTTTGGGCCCATGGAAGTGTACCCGCTTCTGCAAAGACTTGTGAGCATAAAAGAAAGAGTGGTATGATTGCTTTTTACTATTCCGCAGAGGGAAAAATTGGAGTTAATTATCACCGCCAACCTCAAAGAGGCTTATCCCAAAGGAAAAACAATGCGCTTCGTTTTCTAGCTTGAATTTTCCAACCTAGCTTTAAATTCACTTCCAAGAAATTGAAATCTCATTCCTTTTACTGAAAATAACATTGTCCTGAAGTTCATTCCACGATTCCACTTCTTATAAACGATTAGGAAATTCATGGTTTCTTTTCTATTCGGAGAAACGACGCAGGTAAAGTTGATCGCATCGATAATCATGATAAAACCTAAATCACAGATACTTCTGCTAGCGAATATAACATTAGAGTTTGCGATGTTTGCGAGCATGCAAACGGTTGAAAAATTCCAGCCGGAAGGTTTTAGGGTTCTCCGTGGTCGCGCTTAGTAAGCATTGTTCTAAAATAGCGATATGACTGGGACTCGAACCCAGGTCTCCCATTTTCTGTGCAGGTATCTTAACCACTGAACTACCATGCCGCGACCACATAGAATCCTAAACTACGCTGGTTGGAAATATTCAACGGTAAGTTTGCTCACAAAAAACGGCTTTTTTGAGCTCTTCCCGAACTCTGTCTTACCACAGCCGTGTTCCTTTTCCCTACAGAGAGTATAACTTTGGCAGAGAAAATATCCTTGCCCAAGATTTGAGCCATAACCATATATTCTCTTGTTTTAATCCCAAAAGTTCTTTCTTTAAATCCTTTTGTGACATAGGGTTAGATGTAAGAAGAGACTAACTAGTCTCAATCTCGCTCTGAAATAAAGTCGTGCTATTATTATTATTATATTCACGCTTTATTTGTACTTCTACTGTATTTTTTGTGTATTCTCAGATAAAATTTGTTCTGTACTGTATGTATTCTGTTCTTATTCAGCACGAATAATGGTTTTCTTATTATGGTGAGCCTGAGCTGGTATCTCAATTGTTTTTTTTTCGATGTATTTTTTTTCCATTTTCTTTACATACATTCTGTCGACAGACTTGCTCTGACGAAATGTGATTTTGCTTAGTTTTGGTAATAAAAAAAATATTATGGGCTCTAAGAATGGCTGTTTTTCAGAGTTTGGAGGTTTCCATGAACGGGTTATAGCGTATTTTCTCTAACTGGTTAAGCTGCCTAACGGGTGAAGTGTTTTATATCTGTAATATAACCTCAAAATTAATTGAATTAGAAAAAAAAACGTTTTTTTGTTTTTTAAAAAGAGTGAAAGTTCTGTGTACGAGTGGCCTTGTTAAGGCAATTTAGGACCTACAAATATTTCTCCATGTATCGAAATTAAGAATATGATAAATATCGCGTAATACGAAAATGTACGAGTATTTCAATTTTTAAAAGATAAAATAGTAAACTGGAGAAGGACTTAGCCACAAATTCTTTAAAGAAATGGTTAAGGGTTATTTTGGAGAATTACCTATTGGAGAAAATAGTCCTATCTATCTTAAATGAGCCATTACAATCTATTGAGATATATAATTGAGCCGTAATACTAGATCATTGCAGTCTAATATATAAAATACTACACGTCCGTATGATTCAGATGCTATAAATAGGAACATATGATTCAGATGTGCTCAAATATATGGCATTCTAGCTTCCATGCATACGTTCTCCACTAGCCGACAGATGGCGCGTGAATATGCAATTTTCAAAATATTTGTATATGCATTAATGTTTGGCTACTTTTCCAATATTTTAGCCTGTTTTCAGAGGTTTTCCTAATAGTCTAATTAAATAAATAATAGGTCTTTATTAAAGGCGAGATTGAGACTAAAAAGTCTCTTCTTCCATCTAACCTTGCGTCAATGATTTTATGTACATAAAGACTTGTGTGTAGGTGAAAAGAAATAGAGAGGAAAACTTTAGAAGGAGTGGATGAAAAAAAAACCTAAGGTGAAATCTTAGAAAAAAATATCCACAGCAGGAAAACACCCTCAGAGAAGGGGTGTGTGAAAAACCTGCGCAAACCTACTGATAGTTCATGCTAAAAGATGTTTAAGAAAGCTGTGTATAAGAAGGAAATTACAAAATCAATAGTAATATAACAAAATTACAAATTAATAATAAAATAAAATCATAAACAGGAAAAACTGCAACAATAAACCACGAGGAAATAATTGATAAAACAGAAACATCAGATAAAACATTCAAACGAAATTACAAAAATAAAATAACATAAAGAAGTGGTAACTGCAAGAATACACTGTGAGAAACTGGTAAATATCGAATATCGAGAGAACATAGAAAATGACACTTACTAAAAAGACATATGAAAAATAGTAAGAAAGTAACCAAACAAAGGGGTGCTCCTGAAGAAAAATGGTAGAGCGAAGCATGACTTTTCTGGGAAAAATTCAATTAGGAATAACAGGTGTGAAAAATAGCGACATGACTGGGATTCGAACCCAGGTCTCCCACTTACCAGGCAGACATGCTAACCACTGAACTACCATGCCTCGGAATCCTAGTTATTTCAGTGGTTAGAATACCTGCCCGGAAAGTGGAAGACCTGGGTTCGACTTCCAGTCATGTCGCTATTTTTCACACTTGTTATTCCTTTGGGATCAGCCGCACGACTTAATTGAGCAAAGTATTACACCTTAACATTCAATATTTGGCTAAAAATTTTGCATATGATAGTGATTCAACCGGTATCTATCACATGTTGGTCCAAATCTAAGCCTAAAAGTGAATATAGGATGGTTCAAGTTGAAGACAAAAAATGGATAAATTAAAATCAATCGCGGAAATCTTGAAAATTAACAACATATATATCGCCAATATTTATCGCTAGAAATATAGCCAAAGCAACATTTTCTTCTTCTTCACACTTCTGCTAACACAGTTACATTACAAACAATCCTCAAATCCTACGGATTTTCATTAAAACACTATTTATAAAAGGGGGGATAAATTCTTGCGGAAATTCTCCGTGGAGAAATACCGAGTTAGCGAATCTGGTGAGTTGAGTTTTACGGGAAGTATTTCAAATGAGATACGTGCCACTTTCGCCCGTTAACTCAGCACCTAGAAAACTTCATTCTTTACTGCAGCGTTTCAACGGCGGAATCCTTAATTCAACGAGTCTATAATAGCGTAGAACCTCCGCCCATCCTCTCTGCCTTTTGACACTTGACTTTGAACATCAACCCATCTCCTAACCACGTACCGTCTATCGATTCAAAGATAGAGGTCGCCAAGTGGTTCCGCCCTCCACCGCTGCACAACCGGGGCGCTGAAGGCGTTGGACAAACGCTCAAACGATATGGCAATGGGAGGGAAAGGAAATATTTCAAGATATAGAAGATAGTGGAAGAGATGGGAAATAATAAGATGAGTGGAGATGAGATAAGGGATGTACAAGGAGGAAACGGCAGTGGAAATGAGAAAGAGGGGTAAAAACCAAACAGAATGGAAAATTTTAATTAGAGAAGAAAATTTGAGATTTTTATCTTTTGACTGAAAATGTAATTATTAGCTCTGGTACTATAGAGTACACTTATAACGGACTTGAGCTAATTTTCACTTTAGAACCCTGCATTATTCATGTTATTTATTTAGTAGGATTCATAAACAGCCAGAAATGACTAATTATATTGAATCATAACAATCATAGCAAAACCAAAACGTAATACTAAACAACACTAAAACCAAATACATACAAATTACTCTTTATGTAGTGATTATTAAAGTTAATCGCTGAAATAATCCACCATACATATTAGAGATTAACAATAATTTTCACTTTAACCCTAAGAAAGCATTGTTTTAAAATAGAATATCTGCCGTATTTAACTGACCATATTTTAAAAATAGAATAACACATATGTTATGCGATTAATTTCAAATTTCAAAACCTTCTTTTCGATAATTTCGTATCAGGCAGTATAATACAATGCACAAAAGTGAACATTGGCTAAAGTCCATTTTATGTTACATTATAATACCAGGATTTATTCTAAAATAAAAGAAGATAAACTCCGTTGCCTCATTTAAATAATTACGGTGAATATTTTCTAATATGTAACTTACAGAAATAGAAAGAAAAAACGATAGTTTAGAAATTAAAAATTAAACATTACACCATACGAGAGAAAAATATAAGGATGTCAACAATACCAGATAATTGGAATGAAAGAGAATAATTTTACAAACGAAGCAAAATACAAATATGGTCATGAAGAATCAACAGAAAAGAATGATGAAGCGTAGTGATATTGTAAGATGAAAGTAGAAAGAAGCAGTGGATCTAAAAAAAGCCTGAATATTTGGAAGCTGAAGTCAGAAAGCAAGTGCTGTGTCAGAGAATTAGAAAAATGGGTTCAATAGGAACAGAGAGACGGGCAAATGAAGTCAAAGGCAAAGAGGCAAATGGAAATGACGAATTCGTGGAAAACTGTGGTGAGATAGATATAAACCCAGGAAGAAAATGGTCAGAAATGGAAGGAAGGAAGACTTAGAAACTGAATAAATATATTAAAGCGATAAAATTATGGAAGATGATTCAAATTATCAAACGCAAGAGTGCTGATTTAAATATAAGGAGGAAATGCATGCCACCATAAAAGACACTTATATGAAAATAATATGTCTTACGTACCTTATGCAGGAAATATTTTAGGCTGTAGATTACAACAGAAATGCAATTTCATGAAAAAACAGAAAAAAATCTTGTAAGGCAGTACTCATTTTGAAAGTCAAAATGACCATAGGCCTTATGGCTGAGGCTTTGTAAGTATTATTAAAGCTGCTTCGACAGTTGAGGTCATTTCGCACGTGGATCCTTGCCGGGAATCGAACCGGGGACCGCATTCACCAAAGGCGAACGTGTCGCCCACTTGGCAACCCGGGAGTCCAATTCAAGGTGTATAAAGGAATGAATTTTAAATGAATCCAAAATAATGGCTACGGAGTAAGGCAACATGGACGAATAGGGTGATTGTATTAGTGATTTATCGTAAATTATAGCTTGAGAATCAATGGTGAGAGTACCCGAATGGCAGATGATGAGTTGTTGAAAGGTACGGAGGAAGATAATCTCCAACAACAGCTACGGACAAGCACAAAGATTGCGAACCTAAGGAATAGCGGTTTAAAAAACGAAACAAAAGTGAATAAGGAGGGAAGGATAACGGGCACCCTAGGGATAAGAAGGGGAGAAAAAAGTGAATGGAGGAATTGGAAACGTTGGAGTGGGCGAAAGGAAGACCCGAGGTCCGTCGGCGAATAACAACAAACTTATCTTCCTCAAAATTCCTCCCTCATCCAGCTCCCTTCAATCTATCGCACCTGTCCCTTCTCCTTGCCAAACTCAAAGTCCTACGCCCGACCCATCTCCCTTTCATTTTCTCTCCTGCGTCTCAAGACTTTCCTCAGTGCAGGACTTCACTCAGGAGAGCACCAATCACCCCATTATGCGATCCCGTCTCTCTCACGCGGCCCTTCGCTTACTGTCTCCAATTCATATTTCCTCCGCATCAATATCCATCGTCGGCGGTAATCTTTCTTCCGATGATTTCCATCTTCCCTGCCGTCATTACTGTGCGCTCTTTTGGGAAATAGAAAGGAGATGAAATAATGGCGTTCCGCCTCGGTCTTTTGGGTAATCGATTCCCTCTCTAACGGAAATATTTTGAGGGTATTCCAGCTGTAATTGTCTTGGCACTTAACGTCTTAGCGTGGAAATTATATCTACATATTTTGATGTTTGAACACATGAATTTTCTGCATTTAAATATCTGAAAAGGAGGAAGATAAAGGTGACTTTGCACGTAAGGAGTGCACCTAGGAAGAATCCCAATAATCTTCTAACTCGGCCTCGACTTTGTGGTAGTTTTCCATGATGAAGAAAAATGAAAAACAGACGGTTATCTTTACCACAGAAAGTTATTCAACGACCATGGTTTCGACCTCTTAAGTCATCATCAGGTACAAGGTATACAACCTTCAGTGGTAAAGGTAAAAGTCTGAATATAATCAATATGATTGGACCTAACTTCGTGGAACGCCAATTAATAAATGAGAAGTTTATGAGAGACTGCGTACTTTCCACAAAATTTTATTATTCGACCGGTTTTAGCCTTCCAGCCTTCTGGAAAAATAGTAAAGATACGGTTTCCCATTTATTTTTGGTAAATGCCTGTATTTTCATTTTTCATCGAAAAGTCCCAAGATAAAACGGACATGAAACAGTCTGACGGGACCAGGAGCAGTGTCCCAAACGGCTTGAGAGGATGTTCTGGGTCCATAGCTTAACTGATCAAAGCAGTCCCCAGGAAGTAGTAGCTTCCAGGTTCAATTTTTGGTCATGTTGGACTTTTTCATATTCGTTCTTCCTTGGGATATCTGAATAGGAAAAAAATAAAAAAACGCACATAATTTTCCTAACATCCATTCATTGAAATCGGGTGACAAAATATGACTAATGCCAGTAAATTTGTCCCATAATTTAAATGAACGAATGACGACTTCTTCAAGTTGTAACTGGGAAGCAATGCAACATATTTTGAAGTATAACAAAAATTTAAAAGGAACTAACTTACAAATCGCACTTATTGAATAAATTCATTAAAATCAGCGTAAAATAATACTAGTAACAATAACTTTGTTTCATATTCAATAAACTAATGATATTTTATTTTATTTATCGTCTCATATCATTATTTTTATCCTTTTATAATATTTGAATAGGCATGCGATGAGGAATATTGTAACATCGGAAACTATAAGAAAGAATTTTGAAAAAACCTGGGAATAAATGAAATAATGATAACTCTGACAGTTTATGATAATAATTACATAGTTGGGTAGTATTTGTATATTGGGAATACTTGGTATTGTGTAATATCATAAAGTTATTAATCTATAAGATAGTTATTCCGACTCTAAGGAAAATGAACATACAGAGGGGGCTCCCGGATTGCCATGTGCGTAACCCGTTCGACATCGGTGACAGCGGGTTCGGGTTCGATTCCTGATGAGGGCTCATGCGCGAAATGACCTTAGCTGTCGAAGCACTATAAAAATGTAACTACTACTGCAAATACTACCTTGGATATGAAAAGCTGAAAGTGTGAACTTAAATGTATGATGGTGTCTTAAAGGAAATATTTATGCATCAAACAACACAGGATAAACTGCGGATGGCTGAACTGGAGAAAAATTAGTGGAGTACTATGTGATAGGAAGGTGAGCTGTAAGATAAAAGGTATGTTATTCAAGTCTGTGGTAAGGCCTGTTATGCTGTTCGGGGAGGAAGTATGGCCGATTATAAGAGTACAGGAAAGAAAGCTGATGGTAGCTGAAATGTGGATGCTGCGTTGGACACAGTGTAACGAGAAAGGATGAGATAAAAATTGAGTTTATCAGAGGAACGATAAAATTAGGGCCCATGAACAAGGAGGTACAAGAAAGTAAACGATGGCATGGACATGTGCAAAGTAAGACATTGGAATATATTGGAAAAAGATTTGAGAAACTGGAAGTTAGCGGATAGAGGAGGAAGGGAAGTGCAAAGAAGAGATGGAAGGATAAGGTGACATAAAGGAAAAAGGCTGGAGAAAAGAAGAGTCTTTAGATTGAGGTCTATAAAGGAGAAGAATAAAAGAAAGAAACGCCGACCCCATTGATTTGGGATAAGGTGACGAGAGAAGTGTCTTCAATCAAAATTGTAGATGAGTATTGCGATGGTGGAATGGAAAGAAATTAGCGTGTCATGTGAATATGTTAATGGAATGTGGAAAACTATTAGCGCGTTAACCTGTAAAGAGATCGATATTTATATCTGTACTGTTATTCAACCTAACACTTCTGAAACAAGGATTAAATATTACCATAGCTTGAAAATCACCAGAAATTAGGCAAGTGATAAGCAAAGACAAGGTTACACAGATTACAAGGAGAAAAACTGATCTCATTTGACTGCGGGAACTTTTAATATAAGGTAAAATCAACTGAAATTTAATATTCGTGAATTAGAGCATTTGGGTCAACGAGGAAAAGAAAAAGATAGGAAACATTAACTTAGAAACCTGTGACAGATCCATTATAGAGCAAGCAAAGTTATATTCTGAAGGTAAAAGGGGAAGAAATCGCTTAAAGGAACGCGATGATGGGTTTAATCATTCCAAGAATGCATATCAGATGGGGAAGGAAGACAATGTCTCCAAATCTACAAAGGAACGTAGCATGAGAAGGAGAGGGGTACAGATGATGAATGTGAGAACTCAAGTAAGAAAGAATGCCTTGGACAAGCTGGAGCGAAATCTATGAAGAAGTTCTCCATTGTTGTCTTGAAGTTCCTTTTATAGATCAGAGTATATTAAGAGCATATTATAGCGTGCAATTGTGGACAGGTTGAAAGAGAACGCGAAACATGATGGACTTTAAAGTCGTTTTAAAGCCGAAAAACGGGAAAGTTATTTATTTTTATTCTTACGAATTTTTATTTTTACGAATTTTTATTCTTGCGAATTTTCGTCAGGTGCTAATAAACAATACAGACTCAGGATTCACTTTGTGGTCTTCATTCACAAAAAACTGATTCATGACAGAACTTTTCCTACACCACAATTATCGTGTGGTGTAGTAAAAGTTCTGTCATGAATCCGTTTTGTCAGGTGCTTACATTATCACGATAAGTACATTCCTACGAAATATCTTCTATATAAAATGCTACGTAAATGTACGTATAATTCGGATGTACGCCAACAGAGGGCAAGCAAGTTTCCATATACGTTTTTCACTAAATGACAAATGGCGAAAGAGTGGATTTTTCAATTTTCTGGGGTCGAACCTAATGATAGCTAGGATCATCATTTCACTTTTGATTATTTACTTAATTTATTATTTTTTCGCTATTTTGCCGATACGTTAGCCTATTTTTAGCGGGCTTTTCAACTTTTTTATGATAAAATACAAAATCTCTTGTTAACAAAATTTAACAATACAGGAAAGAAGGATAACGAATAACTCTGCATGCAAATGAGAAGTCAGTTGAATACACACACGCATAGATTGACCGAAAAATTCAGAATCATCGCAGTTATATTCGATGTTTTGTATGCAGGATGAAGATGTTCTGAAAGGGATTCGAATCTGCCATATCAGCGTTGGTAAGCAGTCGCGATGAATATTTCTGCCGACGTCACCGAAAGATTAATATCTACGTTCTCTCGCATTCAGTCTTCCGTTAGTATTCAGAATGCCTTATATTTTTACAACCCGTTTCTATTTCAATACATATTTCCTCCCTTCCCTTCTACATAAGTCTTGAAACATGGGAAATTTAGCTCTGTTTAAATAAATGCATGGTGACGATTTTCTTTGAAGGAAAATGTTTGCCTCTTTGAAGTAGTAAGCCTTGAAGATTGTGTATAATACTATCCGCTATACCCTTACTAAAATCGCAGTAAACTAAGCCCTCGAACATATTATTGTTCTTAGTGTTGAAATCCTTTCAGAAAGGCCACAAGCCAAGTCGCAGGATTGTTATGAGTTAAAATACATTCAATATTACACTCACAATTATTCAATATTATAGGTCCATTCAATATTACACACACAAAGTATGCAGAGGTATAATTACAAATACCCTTCACAGCACTAAAAATTAAATTTATATCTATTCGTGCATAAATTTCGTTACATTTTCAATTCCGACACTATTTTATAGATCCCGATACAGCAGTGTCCCTGTCTAGTACAGTAAATCACAGTGACTCAGTAATAATACTGGTAAGGTGTAAGTATATTATCAAATTTCCCAACCTTTACTACAGTGCTCGAATGTCCAGGTATTTCAAAAATGGTTTCTCTGCCACTCGGATTGTTGAAACCAGAGTATACACACTTTGGATTGCCTACGCCTAATCAAACCCAAGTTTTTGTTAATTATGTCTATGACTACATTTTCAGATCTTTTTCGTATTATGTAAGATATGATGTATCAACTATTTCTATTTGATCGTATCTGTGTTTTGTATAGATGTTTGTATATAACTAGACTTGAAAAGATGTGCACCTTCCACGGGAGGTTTTTGAGGGGTTTCCCTCTTGTCTTTGGGCAAATGCCGGACGAATTTCATTATTTATTATATTCGGATCGAGGGAAGGTGTGTTTACTTTGCACGGTATAGCCGAGGCTCAATCCCAAGCAATAACAAGTGTGTAACAATTTTTTACGATTGTTTTTCCTTTATATTCTTACGCCCCCTCCACCGTTGCCACCTGGTCCAGCGACCAAATTGCATCGAATTACTGTAATACTAATTACAACAATTACAATATTGGAGAATAAATAAATAAATAACGTCTTTATTTTGGGCGAAATTGGGACTTTAAAGTCTCCTATTCCATTTAACCCATCGTCAATATTAAAAAAATAAATTTTTAAATTAATAATAATATGAAAGAGTTAAAAATAGATAATAAAAGTTAACTTAAGTTGAATTAGGACAAAATTGGAAATATTTAGTTGTGGATTTAAAAACCTAAGTGAGGCCTAGGAAAAAAATATATCCACAACAGGAAAACACCCACAAAGAAGGGGGGTATGAAAAACCTGCACAAACATACTGAGAGTAATGACTAAGAGATTTAGAAACAGAAAGCTGGAAAATATATATAGCTTGGAAATAAGAACATGATTAAAATGACAAACAAATGCATAATACTGCCTTAATAAGTTTTCACTGACACTAAGTTTCGATAAAGTTTATGATTAGTCAATGAACCGAGTCACTAGTATCATATGCACTTAGGAACACAAACATATATGCTAATATTACACACTGAGATTACTTAGAAAATACAACTAATTACTTAGAAAATACAAAACAGTAAAAACAAAGTTGGCTATTAATAGATAAACATAAACATCACTTGTTAATTATTGCAAATAATTCATTTCAGAAAACTCGAGTGTTTGAGAAAAGAAAAGTAGAAGATAGCACAAGGAGAATCGACTCTAGGGTAAATATATTATATATTAAAAGCGTTAGTCTTAATGTCTCATGGAAAAAATGGGTGAAATGTCCTTCGGGGAACAGCCTCGTGAGTGTGAATTCGTACGAAACCCTTTGGGTCCTGACGCCGCATCTTTACGTAATGATGAATTATCTCTTATACGCGAAAAGGAGGGAATCCTGCAGCTGCAGAAGTTTAAGAACATTCATAGTTGTCCATCGATCAAGCCAGCTATTTTTCTGCACCTATACCTTCTCTTCTCTTTTTAACGTAGAAGCAGACCCCCCTTTCCCTTCCGCCTCCCCTTTTATTCTTTCCTCGACCGAACACAAGAATTGCATAAGCGCAAAGTAAAGGGAATTGTTTGACGGCGCTTTAAGTTTAACAGCCGCACCGCGGGAGAGGAAAAACACAACCGACGCAGCGGTGGATTTTGGAAAAAGAAGGAATGGAGGCGCATAACAGGGAAACGCGGTCGTGGTGAAAAATGAGAGGCAGCTAGGAAGAAAATTAAAGGCGCCCTTTAAAGAGCTGCTCGAATTTATTTGTCGTGGGAATAACCGATTTAACGCGGGCTCTTTTGTTTCGTTTTGGAATTCAAAGGGAGTGCCCAACTTAAAATTGCGCGGGTCTTTGCCGCGATTACGAGGCGTTGCTTGTTGAGTGACGTCGTTAGATGAGACAATTGCTAATAGCGGAGTTAATGTGCATGTGCGAACGGTGGGGGCGTTAATGCGACAGGGAGGTTAAGTGAAGGCGGGGTAGGGTGATACTTAGTGGAGGTGGGGGTAACATTCATTCCCTCGCTTGTTTTTAATGCGACAATTAGTCTACCTGCCTCTCCTGTAAAGAAAGCTTTTATTCACGTAAAATAGGCTAAACAGACTTTGTAAACATATAATGATATCGATGTTAATTCTTAGTATAATACAATTTTGAACACAGCGGAAATTATTACGATTTATTTTTTTTTCTATGCTTGAGATCACAAGAAAAAACATGAAACGCAACTTTTGGATGAGGGTGAATACAGGAGTGGCAGACATCATAAATAAGATTGCTAAAACGGTGAGCAGGTCACGTGGCGAGAAGAAGCAACAAAAGATACCTAGAAAAAGACCAAAATACGGATGGAACAGAGACATCGTGAAGTACCCAGAGGAGCATGGCTACGAGAAGCACAGAACAGAGAAAATTTGGAAGCGCTGGGGAGGCCTATATCCGACATCGGATTGAAATTGGCTGCTCATGATGATCACGATTCCATGACGATTCTGATACAACCTGCCAACTTATCCTTCATTTGTTTCATCCTTATTTTTTATATTCGTTTATTTTTAATTCCCCAAAAATCGAAGGATATCATAGGAGTAGAATAATTCTGTTCCTCATGGAAACGTGACATTTCTATAGTTAAAAAAGTATCCCTTTTGCCAATAAGGTATGAATACTTTGCATTGTATGCAGCCTAAAATTTATCCAAAAAAGAAAAAGAAAAAACTCATATCGAAGATGACTGTTCTCTTACTTTCAAGAACCACCACTTGCGGGCATGCCTAAGGGTCACTTCACGTTAACAAGAACGTAATGAGGATTTCAGGAGATGAAGAGTACCGCCAGCATTTTGATACTTCCTTAATCCAGGTTTCTTTATTTTATTGGGCCGTCATGAATTGTGCGGGACTGGAGTGTATCCAGTAATCTGGAGAGATGAGGGCCTCCAACGGAACGAAGGGGCAGATTGGGGCGCTACGGACGAATTAAGAGAAGCAAAGCTGCCAATCTCAGGAACAGAGATTAAAACAAACGTGAGGATCCGAAATGGAATTGAGAGATTGGGATAGGAGAGGAAATTGGGAAGGGAACTGATGGAATCGCCGCTGGCATTGGGATCACGTAGGATGAAGCTCAGGGGATCTTCATTAATGCCATGGCAGTGAATCGAAGCCGAACATATGTATCCACGTTAGCTCGAAATGTCTTAAAATGCAAATTCATACATGAAAGTGGTGCCAAAATCAAATTGCGACAATTTGCACACCGCTACATCCATCAGTCTTTAATTACCCCAACATCACATCCAAATATATGCATACACATATAAATAAACGCAATATATATCCCATCCAAATATACACTGTACATAAATATACATGAACATGTTTTAATTGCTGTAAGTATGTCATACATGCTTCAAAGGTAAGTCTACCGCCGGTGAAGTTTCTGAACGGGCCCCCAACATTAGAGATAAATTCCTATCCCAGAGACATGCATCCTTGGACTAAAAAGTGTAACATAGCGAACGTCCCGTGAAATCTCGCCAGTCCAATACAGTGCCAATGAAATCTTTATTTTATTCCTGGTAGCTTATTAATTTCTATCATTACACATTTTCAACAATATATTTTAAAATTCTTTACGTGTCCAAATCATATTAAATATGTATACAATAGAATAAAATACAATACAACGTCCTTTTTGGGCGACATTGTGACTAAAGAGTCCCATCTTCCATGTAACCCATATATATTTTTTACTAGTTTTAATTACTCGGAAATTATCACATAATTTCATTAAAAATTAGTAATTGCTGTCTGTAGAACAGATGGATGAAGATAACGGTTTGCAATAGATCATTAATGAAACGAGGGAAGGCCAAACTAATTACCGTAGAGTTTAGACCGTAAAAGAAAGAAAATATTATTAGCAACATTAAGTTAAGAAAATTCTACGTAGGAGAAACAGACATATATTCAAGGTACATTGAGCTTTAGCGTTAGAAACTTCTCATTCATGAAGTAAAAAAAAACGATACTGATTTGCAACAGAAAGCCATTTTATAACTATATATTATTAAAACTATTAAAATCCTAATTTACTATTCTTTTTACAGAATTGCATATAGAATTCTGAGGCAAAGTTCTAACGAGTTTGAATATTCAATGATTGGAAAGATCCATAGAAAATACAGATAAGGGATGAAACTTGATTCGAGGAAGGGGAAATTGTGAAGCCGAATAACTGATCCCACTGATAACAGAGAGAAGGAGCGTCATCTCAGAATAATATGTATGGTCAGGGTCGGATTTGGAGTAATTCGAATGTGAGACATGGACCGAATGTAAAAAAAGATTTTGGGGGCCATTCTGCAATATCGAGGGCAATTACAGAAGAGGTTTTCGTTAATCTTTCGGGAACGGCGGTATTGGTGGTGTAGAGATTAGCGTGTTATCTTAGCAGCGCTGAGGTCCCTGCTTCGAATCCCGATTAAAGCACGGCTCTTCTGGCCGTTGTTGTTATTTTTACTGATGTTTAACAGTACTTGTAATCTCTTTAAACTAAACATCACCATATTAAGTCAAGGTTGTTTTTATTGTATTTTTTACAGAGATTATTTTACTTTATTTACTATATCCATGTCTAGCTAAGTACCAGGTCTTTGTTTACGTACCCTGCAATCCTTCTTTCGGCGTATGGAAGGTGGTTTATCCACCATGACTATACTTCCCTATTAGATTACTTTCGCGTATTGTTCTCGGAAAAAATGAATTCTTGAATTGATTCGTTCTAGCATCTACTTCCTTGACCTTCCTCGCTGTATCAGAATGGTCTGGTATCCGGAAAATTCACTGCAGTAGATTCGCGACATGTATTTTCGCGACATATAAAGTTTCGCTCCCGTAGTTTTCGCTACAAAGCGTTTTCGTGACAATGTTTTTCGTTAAAAGGTGTTTTTGCGATTAAATTTTTCTCCGAATCCTTTCTTTCGATTCGTAATCGATTATTATCGTTCGCGGAAAATATGAATTCTCGGGTCGATTCGTTCATGCATCTTTTTTCCAGATCTTCCTCGCAGTATCAGAAAGGCATATGTAACAAGGAGGACGCATTTATCGGCTATATCATCTGTGAACGTGCTTTCTCTGAACTTATTTGGTAAATTTATCCTTTGTGTAAATCTTCTATCTTCTAGAGATTCCCATCTTGCGTTTTGAAACATCCGAGTAACGCTAGCTGATTATTTCCTATTGGAAACCAAACCAAAATAAATAGAAAATCACAAAAGATAATTAAACTACACACGGATTTTTTATCTATAATTTTTTCAAAGGAAATTTAGATGAATCTGAAGATAATATGTAATCATTCCATAGTAGACTGATACAATTTAATAGTATACTAGTAAAGGTAAAACCAACAAGTCATATCCTCGAGACACTCGATGATCGATTCTTTCTCTTTCCCGGTCCTTTAACTTGAAACTCGATGTGGGAGAAGTAAACTGAAAGTTTGAAGAGAAGTAGATTTTAATAGTAAAGTATATTTTAATATGGGTTTGTATACGAACCTGCGAGAGTAAAGTAACAAACTCGCAAATCAACCCATTTCGAACATAAAATTAATTTTCAGAAAGATAGTAGAATGCTGAATAATAAAAACGTGGGGTTGAGTAAAATAGCGTGTTCTGACGCATGAGAAGCAGTAACACTTAGTTACCGGCGTACTTTACCTAAGTCCTGAGGAAAGCCAACCCACGCCGCTAGACGGAGAAAACGGAAACTACGAGCAGCTCAGCTTCCAAAACTGTGAGGGGGAAAGGGCAACGTAATCTTCCAAAAAGATAAGCGAAAAAGCTAACGAAGTTTCGCGAACCATTGTTACATCTATATTGTATAGATAATTCGTGTTTTTAGATTAGCACCTACAGAATATTCTGGGAATATATCATCACTGAAGCTCATTTGCAATTAAAATTGGTCACTGCTAAAAGACTGACATTTTTATTTATCAACTCCAGTGTAAATAATAGACGTTTTGATTTAAACGAAGGAAACATGTTTACTTTCACTTTTTCCCATCCTCGTGTTATTCAAGCAACAGCAATTCCAACGCTTTCAAAAGACATTCTGAAATGGAATGTTATTGACATCAAGGACAACGACAAAACTGCGCATCAAATCATATTCACTGCCTCAATTTGAGAGTGTGAAAAGCTTGTTAATTTAAATGAAAAAAGAAATACCAAGCTTGGAGGAATAAAAATAAACAGGTACGCCTATTTTCCGTGAATAAAATTTATAATAGAAAGGTGAAATATTCAAACCAGACCAGAAACAAACTTTTCCTTACCAGTTAATATCTGTACAATAGAAGAGGGGTGTTTTTACTTTGCACTGAAAATCCGTGCGGCTGAATCACAATAAATAACTGGTGTAAAAAAAGCGACATGACAGGAACTCATCTACAAATACAAGTGCTTGTAGTAGCTTGTAGTGCTTGTACACGATTTGTACAAATACTTGTACAATTGGTGAGTGGATTGGTTCAATATTATGCGCTAAAATTTGACCAAATATTAAAGCAAAGCATATGATAAAATACATGAAATATTTGCGTGATTTTAAAAAGACGTAATTGAAAATCTATGAGGGAAACATATCTCTTATGTAGTGATTGAAAATACAATATAAGAATCATATATTCCTAATGGGAGTCATCTTCCACATAAGACGCTCGGCATATGCATATATGGTAAGGATTCGGAAATTCCCTGCGCGTTAGACAACCCAACGTACACGTACAAATCGCGGGTTGCATAAGATTCGGGGGTCCGTACCCATCAGGGGTAAAATGTAATGCTCTTCAAATCTCGAGTTTTATATCTACCCACATCGATTCCTGCTACACTGCAGATAGTCCTACCACTGATTATCAGTAAGATAAACACAATTACTCAATTCATAGCAATGCAACTGAGTATTAGGAGAGAGTGGACGGTTAGTAGGTTAGATATGCCATCGGTTTAAAACCTATCGCGCGAGAAAAGAGAATTTTTATCAAGAAAGTTGTTGATAAGGTACCCGCTGGAAAGTTCCGGGTTTTCGCCACCAGAATTCGCTTCGGAACGCGACATACTCCCCGATAGGAGCGCTGCGAGAACACGGCAGAAGCGCGAACTACATGCATTGGCCTGCGTTATTGACATTTTACACCCGAACTTTTTATACCTACATTAATTATGCATCGATTGAATTGACAGTATAACCCTACAACATAACTTGAACATGAAAAGAATTTTGATAGAATGAAGCGTATCTTCAAAGGAATTATCTCAGAAATCAACTTTCATCATTTAGAATATGTAATTTGGCAAATATTGCACTGAAGATTGATTTATTGAATTTGGTGATAAAAACACATTGAGACGCTCAAGTGAATATTTCGTAAGTTTTTTTACGGACCAGCACCACCTTTTCCAAATTAAGACATTTTTACGTGAACATAGATTTCTGAAATAAATACCAGAATCACTGAAGATATACCTTAAATTCGAAATATATTTAATAGTATCGAAAGGAAGTTTGAGTTAAGGCGATTTTTAACGCTTTTAAGATTCTTACAACATTTCCAGTTTCGTAAAAACAGATTAATTGTAGCGATATTATTTATTACTCTTGGAAAAGACAATTAAACTTTAACTAAAATACTGGGACAACACATTTTTGTAATGTTATAATTATATGCTCTGACAACCTTTAAAATTGCTGCATTTTCGTTTTCCTTTGCTAACTTCTTTAAATATCTTAGCATATAGTTATTAATCTTGAAAGTGTCTTTTATTCATTGTTTACTCGGTAGAAATCTATAGCAGGCTATACTAAGTATGTAAGTTATTTCATTTGATTAGAGCACCCATATAATAATATAATTAATGATAATACTTCATTTTTATTTAATCATTACCATATATATGTTTCTACGCATTAATATTACCCAAATTGCATTTAAAAACTTAAGCCGCAAGATGCTGAATTCGTAACCCCTTGGTTGATTCAGACGGCTTATATTTCACTACTTCACTCTATAACCTTTACTTTCCTTTATCTGACCAGTCTCCCTTTTTCTATCTGTTCAGCTTTGCGTAAACGACATGAAGAGCAAAAAATCTTCGGCGAATGCATTGCTCATTAACGTAGCGACGTGTAAAGCAATATATTTAGAAGAATTTCATTCTTCAATCACTTAAGCTACGTGTTATATTTGTCTGCATGAATAGCCATTACCTATTTGTTAATTCAAATGTACCATTCACTCTTGTATGCATTACGTTTTTAAAAAAAATTAACTCTGCATATTATTAAGGCAAACTTAGTTTATGCACACAGTTGCATACATAACTGAGGGTTTAAGACACAACCGATACTATTCCAGAGGAATTTAAAGGTTGGGTTAGTTGCTGATGGGTATATATGTAGCATGGATGTCCTAATAAAAGTGTAACAGGAAAGCCTTCCATGAAATATTTGAAAATATACTTAAACATCCAGATACTTCGAGATGAATGACCATAAACCTAAAGTTTCTACACATAAACGGAAAACAGATATTTGGAGATATTCGTTCCTGAAAAGATAATAACATAATAGATAACAGGGGATAACAGATTGGAGAAATTTACCAGTAGAACTTTTCAATCCTATTCCCTCTTCCTGAAATTCGTTCCTGAAAAGACAATAACATAATAGATAACAGGGGATAACAGATTGGAGAAATTTACTAGTAGAACTTTTCAATCCTATTCCCTCTTCCTGAAATGCCTTTATGAATAGAATTAAAAAATTTATGTAAACTTTTGTCATCTCATACTGCACACTGTAAATTAAGTTTATTAATAACTATGCAGTTAACCTTATTGCTATATTATCACGTGAATTTATGTAAATGAGTTCAAATTACTTGTAAATGGCTTAGCCTACTATGTAAATGTAATCTGAAGTTTCTTTAGATTTCGTAATGGAATTGTATGACGCATTGCCTTCGGGGATTTTTGGGAGTTTTCCTCTCGACTTGGCTGAACACCAGACAGGTTGTGATATTTTCGTTTCCCCGAATAAAGAATACCACCTGGCCTATTGTCAATCTGTGGTAATTAAATACACAACAAATAAATATTTATTTAACGCAATTCCAATACTCAAAACCGTAATTTTAGAAAGCAATTACTGTACACAACGATCACATTTCCGCATAAAAAACACGAAATCCACTTCATAAAGCGCCCGCCAACCTCATTAGCTTTCATTTCGGCCGAAAGCCCAACGTAAACATTCAACTGCGCAGTAATTCCGCAGCCCGAGAAATCACATCCGTCTCAGTTTTACTTTCCTGTCAGCGCTCTCGCCTAAAGCGGGCCATTTCTACGGAGGGGACGCTTCGGCAAATAAAGCCGGAAAAAACCGTGTTTTCGTCGATCCTTTCGCAAATTCTTCAAAAGAGGGCTGGAGGACGGCTGGAAGGGGATAGAAGGGGTAAGCAGGCTGGAAGGGGAGATGGGGAGTGAGCTACAAAAGACTCAAGGGCGTCTAAGGCCAAGGCAGACCGAGGGGACAGGTATGGCAGCGGATTACTTTATAGGACGTCCTTGAACCAATTTCCAATTGAGGGTGAAAGGAAATGGTAGTGAGATAACAAACGAACCCTAGCGCCTGCCTAAAGGGTTCTGAATGTTCCCTTTTTAAAATTCTCTCCTCATAACCGCGCACGATAGATGTTTGGGTGAAAATTTTCCGCTACGCCGCGACATCGATCCGTTTTGATTGATTCCCTCGTTCCCATTCATGAAGAACTTTCATTGATACTGGACCAAAGCATGTTTTCCTCTTTGCTTTTAGTTGGTTTGTTCATATTTTACCGTTTTTTTGTTAATTAATTGCCTTGGAAGAACATGTAATCTAACATTCGTGATGAAAACAGTAGAAATATTAATATAACAGCAAGGAAATGACAGATAAATTCATCTCGATGCTAACATGAAACTATGATATTAGTTATAAGCAATTTGGGCTTCTTTGGTTCATGCAATGCTATTTTATACATTATATAATGACAGTATTTCTACAGAAGTTTAAAACAAGCGACTGGTTTTGGTCTATTAAGGCGTTATCATTTATTAAAAACCCTTACATGCGGAGACGTATCGAAAAGGGTAATTTTGGGGGTTGAATCCCACCCCCACCCCCACCCTACCCCCTACTAATGGGAATAGAGCCAACAATAAACGAAAGTATGCGGAAGAATGGCCTATCGCAGTTATGCCAAACCAACACCGCTGGAGTTTTGCACATTCGTATACATGTTAAAATAAATTACTTTATATTTTAGTAAGACTTTAGGAGAAGATATTCCTGCCCCTGGATTGTGAGCAATATAGTGTTTACTTCATGGCGAATTAGTAATATGGCATGGCACCAATACCTATGGAGAATTCCTGTTTATATAGTTGGTAATATTCGGTAAATACAATAGTCAATATTCAAAATTGACCCATTTTCTCGATTGGAGTTAGATACAGTGGTGAAGAATTCGGTTTGATTTCTACTTGAGAGAAACATTGAACACTTATTTTATTGAACATTATCTTTGAATAGAAATTAGTCATAAGTTGACCTATCATATTCTATGCAATTGTTTGGATTAAAGCGATGAAAAAAAGGATAAATGCGAATTAACGGTTTCTCAGGTTAGGGTTTCTTTCCTCATAATATCGACAAAGCCTAATCCACATCATCTTTTAAGATTTCAGCTCACGTTTTGGAAACCTTTTCAAGGAGATGTAAGACTCTCTCCTTATAAACATGCAATGTGAAAAAGGATTAAAAAGTTTTGCAACAGATGGAAGGTGACGAGGTGATTGGACAGATGGCACGCGCTATTTCGTTCTTGGAATATTTTCATAAAGTTGCATCTTCTATTACAATCAATTCATTAATTATTTAACAAGGATTTTTCACACCTGTTATTCCTATTATTTTAACATTTAAGCTTTGGGGTTGATACTCAGTCGGTGGATAGTATACGTAAGAGATTCTTAGCCGAGGCTCCCAGATATCCAAGTGGGTAGCTCGCCCACCTTTGGGTGAAAGCGGCCCCGGGTTCGAACCCGGTCGAAGCACTTTTAACAATGCTTCAATTATGAATCTTGGCCGAAGGTACAGTGAGTCTATGGAGATTTGCATGGAACCTTCGGTATCACAACAAATGGTTTTGCTACGCAATAACCGCAATCCATTACATTCAACCGAAGAATAGTTAAATATTGGCACACGCTTCAAATCAACATTGGGAAATTTCTAATTGATTACGAAGTTGATTATAAGTTGGGTACGTGACAAAAAGGGGTCCAACAAGGTGGAATGATTAAAATATTCACACGAGTTGAGGTTCTCCTCATATCTGATGCTACCAAAGTTTTTCAGAATAAAATATACTCCGGAGATGAAAATATAGAGTGGAAAATAACCGCGAGAGGTAGAAAATTGTGACACTTCAGCCTCGGACGTGATTCCGATCGAATTGTTTGAGTCGTAATGAAATACTCCATTTCTGAAACATCACATCAAATTACGAAGTAATTGTTTACTTTCTCTAAAATTTCCACCACGGGTACTTTTTAAGAGTTGTGTCAATAACGAGCCACTAAATTTTGTTTCATCAGAGCTCTCGATTGATTCACCAATATTTGCGGAGTACTTCCATAGAATTGATGAACAAATAAACTGAATTTATCTCGGGAAGCAAATTCATTGACGGGATACACTTTCGCAGTTGATATATTGGAACCAACGAGCGGTGTTTTTCCCAATATCATATTTCTGTGATTTAATTTCCACTCGGCCATGAGTAGCGTAAAATTTATTTTTAGCGGAGATAGAATTTAAATAGAATTCAATCAGTTTGCAACAACACATTATTGTGGAAAAATCTTTATTTAATTGAAACACGAGGCATGTGTTTACATTTCGAGTAGATATTAAACTGTCATTTCCGAGTAATAACTTTTGGGGAGTTTTCCTGTCATTCGATACGACAAGAGGCATTTTCAAAATTCATTAAGTCAGAGGATAACAAAAACATGCTTTCAGAAAGTATTTTTTTCTAAAAGATCACGTGATGTAACTGAATATACACTACGTGTTACAAGTAAGTTAATCCGAATACATTGCATAGAAATACATGCATAAAATTTATTGTGTTAATTTTAGAGTAATCAGGTCATATTTGTTTCTTATTTACAGCACGTTTCATTTTTCTATCCTTGGATATGCCTTTCGATTAGGAAATATCTGTACATATAATCACATACTACTTTAGCAATGAATAAAAAGAGCACCCTTATTTTACTCAATAAATTAGTCTTTATGATCCAATTATGGCCAACATTAGGTTTTAATGCGTCAATTGTATCATTTTTATCAGAGATGCGCCGTAAAAACTACGATTATGCGTCATAAACTAAAATTTTTGCCACACATAATATAATATAATGTAATGTAATGTAATGTAATGTAATGTAATGTAATGTAATGTAATGTAATGTAATGTAATGTAATGTAATGTAATGTAATGTAATACAATACAATACAATACAATACAATACAATACAATACAATACAATACAATATAATATAATATAGTAATGCTTTCCATAGAGTTCTGCGGTTATGTTTTTGTGCGCATGTACATCATAAATTACTTTTTATCATTATTAAAAATTTCGGTAAAGATATAGAGAAGTAATTAGAGAGAAATGCTGGTTCTTACATCCTTTCTCTTCCGCACAGTTCCGACGGAAAGAGTATTTCGATCAGCTAGTAATTCCCTTTCCCAAAGCAAACTGGTAACTAATAATATGTGGGGTTATTCCAGAGCCTAGTTAGACAAAGGCTTACTCACTCGTGCAATTGTTGCGTACCAATCGCCGAACTGCGCATGCGCCGTGAAATCATTGACCGAGAGCACAACGCCGTTCCAACCGAACTGTTTTCTTTAAGGAGGAGATTCAAGGTGAGATTTCGTGTGCGAAAAAGCGGACGTGGTGTTAAAGAGGGAGGAAAGGGGCGATAGAGGTGTCGGGCGAATGGGAGGTAGAATGCGAGATAAAAGAGAACGAGATGTGAAAAGAAAAGGAGGAGATAGAAAATGTGTGGGGAAGGACGGGTTGCGCGAACGAGGAAGCCATGAGATCAGCTGCGATATAGAGAAGAAAATCATACGAGAAGTAACGTTAAACGAGGCGTTCATATGGTATTCTTTAGGTGAACTACACAGAATGACGTTAGGCTGTTGTATTCCCGTCTCTCTAAAGGCTGGATTTCGACCGAGGTTTTCTTCAGCCACACCATTAATCTGATCTTATCTCAGCTTACAAAGCATAAGTCACTCCAGCTTAAAAATTACCTGCCGGGTCGCCTTACGGGTCGGGTTTTTAATGATAAGATAAATTATAGGTTTCAACAACAGCTTACAGGTACTGCGATTATGTACTTTAATTTCCACTTCCACTTTGGTTGCATATGTATTTATTTTAAAATGCGATGTCATACGAAAGACACTAATGAAGCGATGAGAATTTTAAGAATGTGTTAAAACTGTATGCGTTAAGCTCCAGCATGTGATATCAAATACCCATAATATACTTCAACTAAAACTCATTCTTACTTGGAAATGTAGGTGTAGATGTTCATTTTATTAGTGGATTGCTGTATTTTGAATGCTGACTTGCATAGTCATGAACAAATGACATGGGTTAGATGGAAGAGGAGACTTTTAGTCTCAATCTCGCCCAAATAAAGGCATTTATTATTATTATTAAATAACCGTAGTCCAAAGGGTAGACTTTCAAGCTTGCTGCAGGAACACGGAGAAATTCTGTAGAGTCCCCTAATTGAATAATATATTTTCATACAGTTTGTTTAGGAACGCTCGACTCGACTCGCAAGTGAGTTACAAATGTTGTTTATTAGTGTGACAGTGCAGTCGTGTTACCTAAATGAGTGCTCTTTTTATACAATTTGTTCAGGGATGCTAGACTGGGGAAACCGCAAGTGAGTTAAAAAAGTTGTTTCGCGGTGTATCTTTAGGAGAGTGAAGACGAATATGGAAATACAAGTAGTAAATATTAGGCAAATTCAAGTATGAAATAATTGTTTTACCAAAAGACTCTTTTGTATTCGATGGAATTAATAAATTTAATGTTATAACTTGAAATGATGGAAGGTACTCTAGGATAATTGACGTGTGTATAAAAATGATGGTTGCTGATGAATTCCTGGTACTGATATTTAATGGATGAAAAAATAAGGTAAATAAATAGAAAGGTGGGAGAAATTAAGATGATGACGCGACCTCTTAGAATATAGAACGTATTAGAACGATAGAATTGTTTGTGAATGCAGATGGAAGAGAGATGGGTTAAACCAACATTTAATAACAATGACGAACTGTCGAAGTACATTAAAACCTCAAAATATAGAACCTCAAGAACTTGCTCCGGCCTTGTTTAGTAGTAAACCTTGGATGTCTCAGATGAAGTTATCAATTACCGAGTACAGTTGGAACGGATTATATGATAAGAATGTGAAACAAACTGGCAGAATCGGGTAATAAATAAATTTAAGGGTAATGATCACCGTAAAATCCAAATTCATCATCATCATCACCAATCATCAATTATAATTCAGAGCCGACCTAATAAATGATGGGAATATGGCTAAGAAAGGGAAAAAAGTACTGTACTTCCATGGATATTAAGTTCCTTCCAGAAAAAGCGATGCATTGCGCGGTGCATAAGATTGAGGGGAAGGGGAATTCGAGGTTAGAAGAATGTTATCACCAGATAACGAATATAGAAACTTCTAATTTTTTACTTACATCCACTGCCCTTTTAAAACAAAACCATTCTATCGGGGTATATCAAAATTTTCCTTCAAACGTCTACCTCAACTTCTCCTGTCCTTTTAAAAAATCCTGCAAAATCTAGATAAAGACAAACAGAACTTTCAACGACCGCAGTCATCCAATGCGCTATTGCCACGAGTAACTGGACAATGTAATGGAAGGAGTAAACCTCAAATTTCCTTCCCCTCAATCTTATGTACCACGCAATACGCCGTTCGATTTCTATGGAAACCACAAACACGAGAAATGGATTAAACAGGTATAGTTTTCTTTCGAATTCATCAAAAGCACCGTCTGATGACTTTCAGGGGAGTGTAAGCAATATGATCTTTGGTTAACAAGATGAGATATCTCGTTATCCTCAATATCCGAATTCTAATTGCAAAGTCAAAGCCGAGATGATATAAAAAAATCGTTCCAATTTCACGCTCCCATGATTCGTGACCTCATTTCCGCAGAAAATTAGTCCATCTCACATCACCCACGCTGTCTACACGAACGATCTGGAAAAGACTAAGAATTAACTGCTCTCTTGATTTCTGTCAAAATGGATTTCTTGTACAATATTGTGTTTCTTTAACCGAATGGAAAAAGAAAAGTTACTACTATGTTTCAAGAAAAGTATAACATAAAATGGTGATCATTTTCTATAGGTTAAAACGCTCCATTTACGATCGCAATCTTCATTTGATTTCATATTCCCATACGTTGATGTATCTTTCGGGTCAAGGTAAATAACTTAAATTGACGTTCAGAGCCCAATGAGGAATAAAATGAGGCGAAGGTTAACTTTTGCATCATATTCTGAACGTTTACTTGTGATATGGCTTGAAAATCATTTAAGGATATACAATACGGGGAAAAGAAAAAAGATTTTAGATTATAGGAGTTTATAAGTTTAAGTATTCATTTCAAAGATTTTTTATAGCTACTTATTTATGTTTCACAGCATTCTAATAGCCAGAATTCTTTTCTGCACGTGATATAATGGTATATCTATTTAATGACAACTCAATAAGCAAATTTCTTGGCCAAAGAAGACTTTTTACGGTAACACAGAAAATTGTACACGGGTTTTAATTGAGCTCTGGGACAGCCCCCAATAGCTGGAGAAGTATTTTATATCTCTATTAGAAGATTTACTGTTTATGTTACTCGGCTTCCAAATGTAGATTCTGCTGACGAAGGTTCTAGCAAATGCATTTGCAACTTCCCAAATGACTAGTACTAAATAATTATCCCCATCTTTGCCTATACATAATTGCGCGAGCGAAACAGTGTTTCGTTCATAAACTTTGGAGCTAATCGGAGGTGTGAAAATTTCATACCTGATAACGAAGATTTCATGGAATGAATAGAATTCTGATATGCTTCTTTAATCGATATGTCAGTTTAAAGCTGCTAGAATAATGATATTTTCTTTCACTTAGGCTATATTTCAGACTTAGAACATAAATAAACTATAATTTCAACATTTCCAAACTAATAACATAGTTCACTCTAAGGAGAAATTAAAGGTTTTAAGGGTGTTTACCGAACGATCTTAACGTTAACCTTTCTAACGGATATTTGATCGGAAGTTTATGAAAGCACGTTCTCCGCTGTCACTCTGAATCTTTCAAGAGTCGTCTCTTGAGCAACTCCGGGACACTTCCTCTAATTCAATTGTCACCCAATCTCATTACTATTTCATCTTTTCTCTCTCCGCCTTTAACTCAATTAGTCTCATTTCATCTTACACGTTCAAACCCAGCCGAAAACACCTTTTTCCCTTTCGCATTTTGCACCTCCACTCCATTTTCTCCTCTTCCACGCCTCTGAAGTAGACAGAGCCGCATCAATTGAACAGGCAACGTCTCCGTGTACGCAAAGCAGAGGAAATATTTCTAAAAATAAAAACTAATTTTTAAAGATTTAATACTGGGCAATAAAATATAAGTGTGTGTACAGTCATTTACATTAAAACGGACTTTGTGATGCCTGATGCATAAGATTAAGGCGACAGAAAATTCGAGATTTGCCCCTTTCCCTGCATTGACCGGTAGTTCATGGCAACGCCGCAAAGTACATACAGAGATTATCATAGATTTCAATTTTTATTTAAGTGGTTCGTTTGAATTTTAACTCATCCCTTCCAACCATTTTTTATCGGTAAGTGT
The DNA here is from genome assembly GCA_000376725.2 of Ladona fulva. NCBI lineage: Eukaryota > Metazoa > Arthropoda > Insecta > Odonata > Libellulidae > Ladona > Ladona fulva. The sequence goes on from KZ308236.1 coordinate 382,669, forward strand.
ATTATATTAATATCAATGCGCTACTGATATTAATTGACATAGTATAAATATATGATAATAATATTATAATCATTACAATACTTTCGTTTCAATAAGATTCACCATCAATTACATCATTCATTGGCATACAGTATAGTGTAGAACACGATAAAAATGCTAATTTATATAAATATTTCATTCATTTAACCAATTAATAACGAGAAATCTGTCATAGCTATAAACTATTTTGGAGGAATTTTATTAGCTTCATATTTTTTTAATGAATAAATGAATGAAACGCAATTTACATTTTTTAAATGCTCTGTTTTAGTTTGAATGCAAATTGGAATGACTGGAAGGTTCATGCCGGTTTTCAGACAAATTTTAAAGCCAGTTATTTATACATATAGTGGTTTCTTGGTCAACGACGAGTGACTGTGATAAAAAATGTCTTGGTTAACGATGCAGAGTTTGGTTTACGATGCCTTCTGGGGAAGATTGACGATAAAAAACTGCTTTAAATACCATTCATTTAATTGATGATGATTCTTATGTTGCATATAAAGTTGAATAAATTTTAATGGCATATAAATGATTTTTATCTTCATGTTTGCCATACAGAACGGTTGTGAAAAATCTCGCCTTAGATAACGACGGCTATGATTAACAACGACAATCTTGGAACGGAATACCGTCGTTAACTGTATTTATATGGTTCGGAGTTTTGAAAGCTGAGAGATGGTTACGGTACATAACGATTCATCCATCATTAAATATATAATTATAAAACAATTCCTAGGGTTTTGCTTAAAAAAAGGGCATGAACTTTTCGGAGCACCCAATTTACATCATCATTTGCCCGAAAATGTTTTTTTAAACATATTTAAACCCCACTCAGAAGATGAGTAGAAAACTGACAACTTTCATCCCTCGTAGAGTACGAAATCATAAGATATCTGTCTATCCATTTAATTCCAGTCGAATCAAACCAAGACACATTAGTTAGAGTACGGACATCATTGTAATAGCACTGGTATCCGCTGGCTTTATCGGGATGTAACGATTCGATCTGATCTTGCTCTCTGAGATTACAATTACCTTCTCCCGCACAATCACGCCAGAACAAGCCGTTATCTCGGAACATTTTCAGGAGTTGAATCGTGCATATGTGCCCTTACATAGTTCGCCACTTCTCCTACAGGGGCGCTATGGGACGAAGGAGCGGTGACTGTCATAGTTTCTGCGGGGAATGTAACGTAGAGAGATTGTGATTCGGAAAGGTCGGAAGGGGAAGAGGCAACAGGGTTTGGGCGTGACAGAAGAACGGGTTGCGCGCTTCGGGGAGGATTTAAACAGGCCGTAAGACCTGTTAATGAAATTGATATCTCTTCATCCCTCTATTAGGAAAGATTTCCGGAATAATCTATGGCTTTTGCCATCAACACCCTCCCTCGTTTTCCTGCTGCTGAGCATTTATCGCGTCGCTCTGTTTCTTTTATCGGATCCCTTCTCAATCGATAACGAATGAGAAATAATTCTCTGGATAAACTATTGAAAAATCTTTGAAAAGGTGTTCAATCAAAGACACATCCTTTCTCAACGATTTATTCGTCAAGAGTTTGAAGAGTTCAATAAGGAACGTAATACACTCGGGGATGGACTTAACTCTTCAATTTCATAAAATATTACCTTGAAAACTTTGAATGAGTCTACGTAAAAAAAAAGATAAAGACAAGATTTTTATTTCTTTATTCTGAGTTAAATTGGCTGAAAGAAGCATTTAAAGCTAAAGCCCTAATAAGAGATTAATTATTGCACATAATAATTAGCCTTATTTAAGCGAGACTTTGGCTGATATATGTCTTTCCCCAGACTATCTTCACTCATTGTCAGTGATATCACATTAAAACATTAGACATTAGGTAATAAGACATTAGATAATAATAATGATAGATATGAAAATATAAATACATATGTAAGGTTGCAAAATGAAACAGGGCAAGGGGCTTCAAGATTCCTATGTGGGTACGACTTCCGTTGATACGGTACCGGGTTCGATTCAATGTGAGGGCCTACGTGCAAAATAACATTAGCTGTCGGAGCACTTTTAAAATAACTAACTAAAGAAATAAGGTAGGAAAGTTCCTAGGGAAAAACGGACATGAAGAAAGCCTGACTGGACCAGGACTCGAAACCGGGTCTCCCAAATGCCGGTAGCTCTGTCTATTAGACAACCAGCCAGAATATTTATTGGTAAGAGTGAGTGGAAGATGTTAACAAACAGTATATTAAATACCGCAAATATAAACTGATAAATATAACTAAACATAGATACATATAAAGAAAAGATTTGGGTTGTGGGGAAAAAAAAATTTAGCCCAAGAGCCACACGAAATTAAATGCCAATGTTCTTGGTTTCGTTGATATTAAAGTGGCGATTCTAGGATAAAAACGAAAACGCCGAAAGATTTCAAATTACTAAATTCTCTAATCGAGAATAATTTTATTCCTTCGCTCGTGCGGCGAGGTGAGGCCAAACTGGTCTCTCTTCTACCTAACCTCTGGATATATTACATGATAATAATATTCCTCTATTATCCAATAATACGTAATTGACTACAGTTTACTTAAACCTAGAAAAAATAATCAAGAAGTCTAAACTATTCCGCACACATACGCACAAGAAAATTGGTAAAATCAGTAGATGTAAAATGATAGGCAGACAAGTTGTGAAATAAAAATTAGTACGTATAACTAGATATAGATACGTAAAAGAACAAAGATTTTTGGTAGTGGGGAAAATTCCTCAATGAAGGTTTATGGAGAAAAACCCATGATGCGGGAAACACCCACACAAGAAGGGGGGCGAAGAAAACCGCGAAAACACAGAGGTAAATGCACTACCTGTAGGTGGATGATACACGTGATATTCAACAATTTTGTATCGAAACGCGTTATGGTGTAACGTGCACATGCGTGCCTCAATCTATGTTTCCAGCATCCCCGTCAAACCAGCATCAAAGAAAAGTGGTCCATCGCTCAAGAGAAGGGGAATATTTCAATTGGAGCATCTTACTCTATATTCACGATATTCTTTCCATACTATACCCATCGTTCTCGCCATTCGATATTCCGAATTCTTTTCCATATTTCCATATTTATATATTTCCTCTCCGTTAGTTTCTATTTATCAAAGGTTGAGGCGTGGAGCATAGAATCGAATTGATTTTTTCAGGTATATCTGTGTTGGCAGAAGAAAGCATCAGCTTCAGTGTTACCACAGGCACAACTTTGAACTTATTTTTGTGCCAGTTATTGATTGAATGTTTAGAAATTTAGCTACAAATATTCCTTACTATTTACATCCAACTTATTTTTGCGACATTTCTCCTAAAGCTTTGCGATTTTGGATACTAAAAAATATTCTATAACAATAATAATAATAATAGGATATTGAGACAAGACCGGATATTGTCCTCATTAGAGGAGATTCAAGGTGAGATTTCGTGTGCGAAAAAGCGGACGTGGTGTTAAAGAGGGAGAAAAGGGGCGATAGAGAAGGTGTCGGGCGAATGGGANTAAAGTTGTCTCTATGAAATAAATTTATTCAAAAACCTTCTCTCTTATAATCTGACAATAATATCTCCGCGGAGCGAATAAAAGTATTTGACGGTGTTTCGCAGTAGTTAACGTGCCACTTGAGTACGGCATCCGCCGAAGTAATTGGAATAGCTTCAACTTAACTGCTCTTGAATTTCGTAGTATCAAAAACACTGGCAGCCGGTTTAGAAAAATTAAAAGTCGAAATTAACATATATTTAATTTAATTCAAAAGTCAGTAATTCTGGATACCTGTCACTTAATTAGAACATTTTTAAAAGAAGACTAATGCTCTTTGTAATCGTGTGGGACTTGTCCTCAGCCCATTCCAATAACACCGTAACTTTGTGGTGAGAACGAAGTAAACAGCAACAAAAACAAACAATAATAATGATAATGATAATAATCTCTCCTAATTTTCTACCTTATGGCACTCTGCATATTTCTAACGACAGTGTTTCATTATTAGATTTACCTAAGAAAAACGTTCTACAGCGGTAAGAAAAAAAACTTTCCCTGTATTATTCACGGAAGTTGCTGGAATCGGACGGATAAATATATACATTTACAAATATTTAAATATGTACACGTCAGTAGACAGTACACTTTGACAGTACACTTTGGTCGTAGTTTCGCCGATGTAATGCCTTTGTGAGAGACAGTCCATTCGAAAACGAGGTGATGCCTCGGAATACTCTCACACGATCACCATATAAAGAAGAGTTCCTGAAGCGGATAATGGATATCTCGTTGGCATTTAGCTTCCCTTCCATAACAAAAAGCAGACGCCGCTTCGTTTCACGCCATTTAAGGCGGGGGAAAAACTGCCAACGCTCCAAGCGGTCGTTTCCCGAACCTTAAGTGATTCTGCGGCTTCTTGCAGGCGCCCGAAACACGAAATAAATGTGGTGAAGAGGCAGAGTGAATGGTAGTTTCCTGCCCACTATTCGCTGCTTGTAGAATGGGAAGGAAGAGCATAGGAACGAAAGAACAAAGGGAAAATTGTGTAATGAATGATAATGGAGCGGAGCTTCTGCTCTTTGGTAATATTCTTGAACCCAAGGACGAAACCTTTCAATAACATAATGAGATATATAATCGTAGAATTTTCTCCTTCCTGAAGAAAAAATAAACTTGGCAAGTTTTCCATGCGTTATTTATTGGCGACCGGTTTCGCTAAAGGATTTAGAAGAAATAGAGGAAAAAACAATTTCAGAAAAATCTTTAAAAAAATGTTTTCTCCATCCAGGAGCCCTTGATAATGGAGGCATTGTCTCTGAAATGCGCATTGGGATTTTCCCAGATATCACTTATCGGGAAATTCAATTGCATCCAAACGCGAGTTCCTTTTGCAGACACACGGCTTACGGGGTGTTTAGAAACCTCTAATTCGAAGCAAGCTGACGGAGAAAAATTTATTTACATAAACACCACAAAAAATATGCAAATCACAGGACCCGCGTTTCGATACATGATATCATCTTCAGTAGCAAACATAATAAACATACAGAATTGTGATTTGTATATTTTTTGTGGCGTTTGGATAAATAAATTATTCTCTGTAAGCTTGTTTCTGATTGTCATGGAATACCACTAGGTTAAGGTCCACACAATCGATTTTAACCTCTAATTCATTAATAGCCGTGCTCCAAATTTCTTTTCTTTCAAGACTGAGGATGCTTAATCCTTTAGCAAAACCAGTCGTCAATAAAAATCGTGCGGAAAATTTACCAAGTTTTCTTTTCCTTCTCTCATGGATTTCCACGAAGTAATACCTAAGCGTACTGATTTCCTTCTCCTTCCTGATTCAGATTAATTCAAAAATTTTTATTTTGAAGGTTGTTTTGAGAATCGTCGTCATCGATGCTTTGCTGCGTTTTATTCTATTATTTTAATTTTATAACGTAAGTTTCTAGGCTCTGAGGTAATTACTTTCTCTACCATTACTTTACTTAAAAACGTTATGTAGCGTATACCGAACATTGGTTTTGTCTCCTTCATTCTGTTTACCCTTTGATCCCGCGGCTGTGCATTCTTAATACATTTTCTTCCAATAACAGTTCCCTCTAATATTTTTCATATTTGGGCAGCAAGAAAATTATGCGTGCGCTTAGTTCACGGAGCTGCACTTCTATTTCCTAGGAATAGTTTTAAGTAGCAATAACTGCAATTTTCTTCATTAAAATGATTAAATAAACCTAGTGACTTATCATGCAACTTAAAGTATGCAAAATCACTTACGCATGACCGTAAAATAAAGCTTAAGGCTTTCGATTTTTTAATAAATAGCGGGATCTCGACCAATTAGAGGCGTGTTGATTAAAAAGATCGCGCGGATTAGAGGAAACCTTGCTCCCCATCATTACCTACGTTATTAATCGTTGCAATATTTATGAAGAGATTTTACCTTTCATTAATCATTATTGCTAAATTCACGATTACCAATCTTTAGCGCAGGCGATAAGAGGAAAGCGAGGAGGATAAAACAAATAAAATGAGTGAAATAGAAAGGAAGGCGTAGAAGAAGAAAAATATTAGCCAAAGGGCTGTTGCACTGAGGGGCTTATTCTTAAGAAAAGCACTGTTAAACGAATTTACATTTAAATTTACCTAAATACCCCGCAAACCGCCATATGGCGTATGGAAGGGGGTGTTAATACACCAAAGTCCCTAATTATTCATCTTATTTACGCATCTAATACTATCTGGAAAAATGGATCAACAATAACTATCCGTTCGTGCAATAATCTCACGAAATTTTTTTGACGTCTGGTCTCGAAAATTGCGTTCGCTAAGCGCAGGAATCACTATGTCGCGTATTTCGTCATGTAAGTCACTACTCAGGAATTTCTCGAACAATCTGTGCCTAAACTCGAGTCTTCTATCGTCAAGAGAGTTCCAGCCGAGGGATTTAATCATATCTGATACACTGCTGTCGAACTTGTAGTCTCCCNCTGACAATAATATCTCCGCGGAGCGAATAAAAGTATTTGACGGTGTTTCGCAGTAGTTAACGTGCCACTTGAGTACGGCATCCGCCGAAGTAATTGGAATAGCTTCAACTTAACTGCTCTTGAATTTCCTTAACGAATTCAGATGTTTGGCTAGATAAAGGATAAAAGATACGAATATTCGAGATTGCTGGATTTAATAGCAGTGAATTATTGAATCAGAAAGTGTTCTTGAACGGTATTTGGTGGAATCCTATATCAAGTTTAATAGGTAGAAACTGTATCTAGAACTCTAGTGAAAGAATTTCGAGAAAATAAATTTCTGTGAAATCGTGCACGTGTTGTATACTTGTTGAGCACCGAACGTTGAATTTTAATTAATTTAATTAATGATATGCGAGAAATAAAATCGCATGCATTCGCGAATATCCTAAAATTTGTCAACGTTTTGCTAACTTCCTAAAAACGCCAAAGATTTCATTCTCGGACCGTTAAGGGGGGGGGGGGACGAAGAAATTCGCCAAAACACCAGCTCAGTCCCACCCTTTATCTAATTAATTCAATATTTCGACCGTAAAAATCTTAATAAAACATGGCGCCGGTGCGTGTCTCGCGATAAAACACCCGCTCCTTTGCGAATCGCCAAACAGAAACGCTTGAGACGAAAGTTTTCTCGGGAATACCAATGACTCCGCCGTAAAAGCGCGGATTTCCATAAAATTGCTCGTAATTATCCTCGCGAGGAAAGTAAAAGACCTAAAAAGAAAAACAAGCCCACGTAAGGGAATACAAAAGAGTTGATGAAGGCATCGCGCCCCACTACCTTCTTTTGTTTCCAAGGCGATATCAGCGACTTGAGCGGCCGGCACTCGCAATAAGTTTGACGCAAAAATATAACTGGAGAAAGAGGTAGAGGGAGTTAGATGGAAGAACATTTCCCTCGATTGTTTTAACTTTCATTCCTCCCATTCGAAGAAAAAGAGTATTTCGCTCTATACACGCTACATTTCCCTGTAGAACGCTTTCACGGAGTATTTTTTTCTCTTCTAGAAGAATTTATCCGCTCCTTTCACATGTGGATTATCCCGCTGAGATGTCTCTTGTCTGGTTTCGCTGAAGATTGTATTCATGCGGCGTTTCGACGAGAGCGGAGTAAGGATATAAAGATATGCATTTTACTCCACAATTTGAGTAATGGGAATTCTACGGCAAAATATCCTCTTTATCTTGGGGCTATAAAGGAGGTCCTTGCAGTCGCGACAATTGTTTTGGAAAACTGGAATTTTAGTACTTTATTATACGGTAAAATATAGTATTCCAGTTGAGTTTGAAGAAGGGTTTCGCTACAAAATTTGCATATTAGGCGTTATTATATTATGTACTAGCTGAAGTGCCCGTTGATTCTCAACGGGGAAAATATGAAAACGCTTGAGCTCGGATTCAAGATTGGAATTAGTCGTCAGGGGGACCGGTTGTTTACAACCACAAGTATCACAAAATTTTCCTCTATTTTATCAAAATTCTCGCAATTTCGAATCGAAAGTAATGTTCCGCGGCCAAAATAAGAATTTTCATTCAATTTCCCTTCTTTTGGTGCTTGTCTCGATTTCGTACGGCTATTCTTTCTGATTTAATTTTGCAAATGAAATAAACCATGCGAGCGATGAAAGTGAGATTTACATGCATTTCCTGTGGAAACTGTTTTAAACGTCTGGAATCGAACCTGGGGCAATTAGGTGAATAAAAATGAGCATATTTTCTAATCTGGGGAGGCATTTATAAACCTCGAAGGTTTTAAAGTCGTGCAAGTTCTGTTTCTCAAGTTTTAGGCGGACAAACATACTTACATACACACTAATTTATAATATAAGATTAGGCGTTAAATATTGTACGAGTACATACATAAGAAAGTTTAAATGAGGCTAGGAAGTCCTACCTACCGTTTCACCCATCGTAAAAATATAATCCCAGAAGCACGCACACTACAATTCAAAGTTAAAGAGGGCGAAATCACAAGAAATAAGGGAATTAAGAATAGTTTTCGGTGAGCGACAGTACTTTTGAATTATGTGAACACTAAAAATATTTCCTTAGTAGGAACGTACCAACTCTTACGTAGAAGTCGGCTACGAAAAATTTTCGAAGTTAAAATGAGAGAGAGAAATTGCTAACAAAAGGATATGGTAAAAAGTTATCTAAATTTATGGTAGATATCAGAAGATAAATAATCAATGTCTGGGTAATAAAACACATTAGTCCATTACTGGTATGTTCAATTATAACGTTAGTTATGCTTGAACGTTAGTTTGAATAATCATAAATTTTAAACCTAAAAATGCTTATACCAATAATAAAATTATTAAACTTCATGTAGAAAAACATTTTCTTGTGTTATTTTATATAAACACTTAAAATTGAGTCCTAAATTAACCTTTCTAAAATAAAAATTCTTACCGTGATAAATGTGACTTTATGACGTATAAAACACACTTGAGGATTAACAAATTTACTCAAGTAATATTTTGTAGAGTTTATCGTACTAATTTCAGAAGAAAACGCAGCAGTTGACTACCTACCCGATAATTTATTGTCCATTTAAATGCTCCATAAATTGAGATTTCTAAGAAATTCTCAACACCTGAGAGTTAATTTTTTCTATAGTGATGGCGAATGTAAACGCTAAATTTTTATCTTTACGTTAGTTGAAATAGGAAATAAATCCACTTCAACCTACAGATTGCTCATTGCATATACGAGATTACGTGCATGCCTTTTACGCAAGAATTCTTTCAAAAAGGCCCATGCATTGTTTGTAATTAAAATGCGCAGAGAACAGCAATATGTACAACTGAATTTTTTCCACCGATATATTGTCTTCAAAGAAACTTACATTGGTGAAAGGTTTTTCATTTACATAAGTATAAAGTGAATTTATCTGACCTTATTATTTATGAATTCCAAGTTTAAGGCGCTTAGATTATTAACGGATTGCAGTTTTTATTAGTAAGAAGTATTCCGGAAGAAAGTATAATTGAAGTTTTATTAGATTTTTAGGAATGAGAGAGGATAATTTCACTAGATTTTTCGTACGTGATATGGCTTAAGGTTTACCGGGTAAGATTACATTAAAGTTTACGACCATATCCCCGAAAACTGGCGAATGGGTTGGCATGACAAATTAAATGCAAATTTCTCACTGCTCATGAAAGTGCTTGGTTGAGGGTAAGAATAAATTTTGGCACGAATGACGCTGCTCTCAGGTCAACGTTTGATTTTAAAACATAAATTCTGTAATATATCTTTTAATTTGCAGATTTCGGGAGTTGATGTTACACCAGTAGTCGGGAAACTCCGATTTTTAGACCACATGAGACATTTTACTCAGGACGTGAAAGATATCCATATTACTCGTATTTTATTTCTCAGACTAGCCAATGGTGAAATTAAAACATGAAATATTGCTTCTTATATCACCTGGCGATTTGTTAAAATTATTTATCCTTAATATAATTAGATTTGCAACGTTTCGAACGTTAAACTCAACTGACTGGCGAGTACTTTTGTGGTATTCCATAACAAAGAAGAAGAAAACAGGAGAAACTTTTCTCAAGAAATTAAATCCTGTATTTATTTACTAAGCAAAAAGAATACAGAAAAGGCAAACATAAACGGCAACCGGCATGTAACAACGCTTAAGCGTCATCATCAAGTGGTCAAGTCAAGTCAATCATCTCCTGTTTTTTCTTCTTGGTTTTTTAACGTTGTTGACGCGGTACTCTAATGCGGCTTTTTGGTTTCTATATACCTATAATACATAATGCTATGATTCATTGTTTACAAATAACTAAAAGTAAAGATGTGCGTAACCGAATGCATGTATAGCAATTAAAATAATCAGTACATGTAGAATAACTTAAGCCTCCCGCACAAAATTAGTGGAATGAATATAAATGTAGTCGACTCAGTTGAATTTCTCAGAATCATTCTTACAAATAACTTAAACTGGAGCACGCGTATAGGAAAAATCTGCGGTAAAGCAACTAAAAAGCTCGGTTTTATGAGGTTTATTGTAGGCAGATACAATGGTAAGGTTAGAGAGCGACGTTATTTCACCTCAGTCAGGCCCCGTCTGGAATATGCGGCGAGAATATGGGATCCAGGGGACGAAACGTGCACTCGAGAACTCGAAAAAGTGCAGAGCAAGGCGATACGATTTGCTTAAAAGTGCTACGATAGAAAAGCAAGGGTAACGAAAACGTTCTCAGACGCAGTTTGGGAATCCTTGAAAGAAAGAAAATTAGAAGCTAGGCTACGATTGCTTGATACATTCAGAGATTCACTGAAGACGTAATCGGTATTAAGAGACCTTCTGCTACTTCGACCGATCCGATAATGAGCGTAAAAAGAAGAAACAGATGCGAGGATAATTCGTTTTAGGCACTTATTCTTTCCGCGAAAGATACGCGACAAAAATAAGCTAAAGGGGTAACTCGAACGCTTGCTGTTTACACCCCCTGCCACACGTCGAAAGGAGGCTTGCAGGGTATTATGTAGATATAGATGTGACCGAAATTTAGTCTAGAAGTTAACAGGGAATAGGGTCCGTTATTTTGCTGGAAATTTCACGCTCGAACCAAAGCCAACAGGAAAGAGCACATCACCTTTAAGATCTCTGTCCATGGTGCGCTTATATCACGAAACGCCCCGCTTTTGAACGAAGCGTCATCAAATATTAATCATTCAGAATAAAACATCCACGACTCTCTCTTCCGAAAGCGTACAGCCCTAAAACTTTCTAAAAGGGAGAGTTCAGTAGTGGACGAAATGATAACTCTCCTTAGCTTGTTTTATCGTGAAATTTCTTAGTATTCTTGTTTTAAGAGCACGATCAAATCCGTTGAATAGGATATTAACCTGCCAGCCCCGAGGTGAAAATACTGATTCAAGGGTCTTTATTTTGTGGAGGCTTGGTGGAATTTCATACACCTTTTAAATTATTACCATTTATTTCTACATCAGTTGCAGTTATACATCATAAACCTCGATTGATCGAAAGTGTAACACTACGTTTAATTCGTATCGACGTATCATACAAGTATCGATTCATATGGGTGCTGATATATCGAACCAAGAGCGATCTACCTAAAGATATATTTTATCGAATCGTAAAATTATATCTATTAAGTAACAATTGTTTCGTGGTGTATCAAAATGCGGAAAATTCAAACAATATTCATTAAAAATAGCCGATTTCGATTAATATTTATTAAAGATTATCCGTACAGTCTCCGTGGGATAAACTTATTAACAGTAGAGTCAGTGAAATATCTTGGAGTAACTCTCACGAATAACTTAACATGGAGTACTCACATCCATAATATATGCGGAAAAGCACTTAAAAAACTCGGCTTCGTAAAGAGAATAGTCGGTCGGAGCGACGAAAAAGTTCGCGAGCGATGTTATCTTGCGTTAGTCAGACCTCATCTTGAGTATGCGTGTAGTGTATGGGACCCTGCCGATAAGTGTTGTATTAAAGAATTAGAAAAGGTGCAGCGAAAGGCGATACGTTTTGTAAAGAATTGCTACGATAAATCAGTGAGCGTCACTCAGATGCTACAGGACGCAAAATGGGAATCATTGGAAGTTAGAAGAGTCCAACAAAGGATCAATTTACTGGATAAATTCAGAGAAAGCACGTTTAGAGATGATGTAGCGGATATAATGCGTTCACCATGCTACATAGGCCGTTCCGATAATGCGAGAAAGATCAGAGAAATAGATGCCAGAACGAATAGATTCAAGAACTCATTCTTTCCGCGAACGATACGCGAAAATAATCGATTAGGGAAATAGAGTCATGGTGCATGCACCCCCTGCCACACGCCGAAAGGCGGCTTGCAGGGTAAAAACATAGACATAATCGAAAGATACATTTTCTCGAAGCGTAAAAGAATAGCTATTTAATGAAAATTGTTTCTTCAAAACTTGGTGTTGCATCAAACATATAGATAAACCAAATACTTTTCGACGTATCGAGAAGAGATCGACCTATCGAAATACATATTTATTGAAATTCGCTCAAATGTATATCGATAAACTAAATAATATCGACCGATCGAGAAGAGATCGATATATCGAAATATATATTTATATAAATTCGCTCAAATGTATATCGATAAACTAAATAATATCGACCTATCGAGATGAGATCGATGTATCGAAATACATATTTATTGAAATTCACTCAAATGTATATCGATAAACTATATAATATCGACCTATCGAGAAGAGATCGATGTATCGAATCATATATTTCACAGAAACACACAAGAGTGTATCTACGAGTATTTAGCGAAAACAGTTCGATCAAAAGATCACCCCCCATAACGATCCTCCCCTCTCCCATTAACTTGAAGGTACCTCTATAAAATATTACCAAATTATGCGTTCAAGTACTGCAGACATTTGGAAAAATGTCACAGGATGCGAGCTGCGATCTTTGGATACGATCCAGAGCTGCGGAGGAGCTGAGAAATGGTACCTAGGTCCCCTTTTCCCATCATCTTGGACCCTCCCCTCTAGTTACCGCCATTCCGTTTGGAAATTCAGGACGTGGGCTGCACTTTCATTGCCTTTCTCCCCCTTCTTTATCTCTCTCCCTTTTCCCCGTACTTCCTTCTCCCTTTACTCCTTATTTCGCTCCTCAATACTCTCCGTGGGCGGCATTAGGAGTTGTGGGTATTGAAGGGGACTTCGTGGCACATGCGGGACGATTGTGACATCGGACCGCATTGCGGTTGGAGAGAAAGAGAATTCTGGGAGTTTATTGAGAGAGAGAAGATTTGAGGTAGAGCCGTATGGAGAGAGAGGAAGAAGTTATGAACCGGAGTCGGAAGACGGCAGTAGGAGATCTGAAAGAGAAGCTGCGAGATGGCTGAAAGAGATATCAAAAGATTGGAGCGGATGTGTAAGAAAGGAAACCTATATGTATGCATGGAAGGAGAAGAGGTTGGGTGATATGAGGCTGAGGGAGGACGGAGAAAGTGTGATGGAGGGTTTAATAAGAACATGTGAAAGAAAATACTGTTTTATGACCAGAGGCTGTTTTTGTGTTTACCCTTTAAAGCCGTAAAAATAAGAAAAAGGAATTTTGATAAGCGACTGAACTGCAGATAGACACGACCAAAAAATTCCACTATTAAATTGATAGGATTACGAGAGAGAATCTACATCTACATATGTACCATGCAAGCCGCCTTTCGGCATTTGGCAGGGGGTGCATGCACCATGACTCTGCTTCCCTAATCGATTACTTTCGCGTATAGTTCGAGGAATAAATGCATTTTTGTAACGACTAGTTCTCAGTAGTATCTATTGCTCTGATTTTTCTCTCAGAAGCATAACTGGTGGTAGAAGCCTATGTGGTAGAGAGGATGCATAAAATCAGCTTAAAGCTTTTAAGAATGTACTTTCTCTGAACTTAGTAGTATTGTTAAAAGTGCTTCGACTGCTTTGGTCATTTCGCACGTGGGCCCCCACCGGGAATCGAACCCGGGACTTTCGCTGAAGCCGAACGCGTTGCCCACTTGGCTATCCGGGAGCCCTCTCTGAACTTATTAAGTAAACTAGCTGAAGTTCCCGTTGATTCTCAACGGGGAAAATAGATGTCGGATTAAATGTAGTATACCTATTTGTACATAAGAGAAAATAACATCTCGCATCATCTCGTAGTTTAGTCCAACGGGACAGGTTATTGAAAAACATTTTTTCTAATCAAAGTTCGAGGCTAAAATCTACAATCAACAATAAGAATGTGAATCATTATGGAATTTCCCTCTTATTATTAACATGTCTCAAAGTAATGTGTAAGTTTGCAAGATTTTCAACTTCCGATTCTGGTAACTTTAATCGTATAATTGTCAAGAGTCCGAAATGATAAATAAAAAGTTACTCCTCCATCTCCACTAATTTATTACGGTGCTACGCATGTTTGTTGCCCCTGTAATTCATCACTACAAATTGTTCGTGACTGATATAATTAAAATCTCTGAAAATTTTCATCCTCTTCATATCGTCATTTGCTTCTAAATGGGCCAAAATACAAATGCATTCTTATGGGAAAATGCCTGAACTCGGAATCAACAATCGCATTGGTCGTCAGGGGGACGGGTTGTTTACAACCTCAAAATTTCACAAAATATTCGCATATTTTATCTAAATTCTCGCAATATCGAAACGAAAGCTTTATTCTACGACAATAATAAGAATCTGTATTCAATTTCCCTTCTTTTGATACTTATTTTGACTTTATACGAATATTCCTTCTAATTTAATTTTGCAAAAGAAATAAAGTCTGTACCCGATAAAATCGATCTTTACGTGTATTTCTTATGGAAATCTATCTGAACGATCTTGGTTCATACCCAGCAAATTTTGCGAATGAAAAGTTGACAGTGCTTCCTTCCGGCTCACGGAGAACACGTATGCAAAATTTGACGCAAATCGGACAAACGGTGTGTACTCCAATCTCGGACAAACAAACCCACAAACACACAAACCCACAGAATTTCTGCTTTATATATATAGATTGAATCTTTGTTTAAATCTTCTATCTTCCTGACTCTCCATTTCGCATCATGAAGCATTTGAGTAACACACACTGATTTGTTGAAACAATATTTTACGAAACGTATCGCCTTTCGCTGTAATTTTTGTAATTATTGAATCAAGGGCTTGGAAAACGATAATATGGAAAAGAAAAGACAACTAGGTTGCAAAGTAATGGAGGAAAAAGAATTTTGCTATGTAAAATTTCAGGGATTACTTAGAAACACTAACAGTTTTACGTTGTATAGTCTTCATCAGGCATGGTAGGTAATACATTCAATTATGTACTTCACCTTATGATGATCATGGCAATTTTGAGTCTTTAGTGTCCTTATAAGATATTTAGAATTTTATTTTATCAATATCTATTTGGAATATTAAATGCTCTGGATGTTCATTCCGTACTGTTAAGAAGTGCTACGATAAAGAAAGCAAGCTTAACCTAAATGCTGTCAGATGCCGGTTGGGAATCCTTAAAAGATAGGAGACTATAAGCTAGATTGCGATTGCTCGATAAATTTAAGGAAAGTACATTTGCGGAAGATATTATAAGACCTCCCTGCTACCTTGGACGATCCGACAATGAGCGCAAAGTAAGAGAAATAGATGCTAGGACGAGTCGTTTTAAGAATTCATTCTTTCAACGAACTATACGTGATAATAATAGGCTAAAAAAATAGTCCGAACGCCGGGTGTTTTCACCCCCTGCCACATGCCGTAAGGCGGCTTGCAGGGTATTTATGTAGATGTAGATTTAATTTAGTTCTACGCAGGCTTCCTCGAATAACTAATAAAGAGATGGTTATAGAACCAATGCTTACCAATAGAGACGCAGATTAATGACTCAAAACGGCAACTAATTGTGTGGTTTAGTAAAAGATCTGTCATGAAGCCGTTCTTTGTGAATAAATACCACGAAGTGTGTCCTGAATGTGCTGTTTGTAGATTAATTGAAGTAGAGTGTATCTACTAGTGAACTAAGATTTCGCATAATAAAAATGCCAACTTAGAGGAGGACGAACGAGAAATTATACAAGAAAATAATAAAAGAGAAGCTGTTAGCTATAGGAGGCGCTAAAGAAACGTAATCGGCCAAATAAGAGGCGAGCGAGTGTCGTTAAATCAAATTAAAAGACTTTGTAGACTGGAAACTCTCACAGGAGTTCTCACAAAAACATGAGGATTGAAAGCAAGAAAGGAGCACTGAGAAAATAGCAGAGGGAGGGAAAAACATCCTTGTGTGTGGATAAAAAGGGTGGTAACGGTATTCTTTAGGAACTAGTAAAGTCAAAACAGGGATAACTCCGAAACCATCAACAAGTAATTTGTACCTCAATGCAACCTTGTTTTTCAAGTCTGTCGATACATATCTCCCCTGAGGATGTCATCATAGGAGATGAAATGCATTGAGGTGCCAATTACTTGGAGAGAGTTTTCCCAGTGATAAATTTCTTCTTCAGTTTTGGTCTTATCTCATGAGATAACCAGTAAAGGGATGAAGAAACGAAGAAGAAAAAGTATGCCGTAGTCGGGACTTGTACCATGGTCTCCGACTTGTCTGGTAGTTGCTCTAACCAATTAAGCTATCTCGACAGAATAATCTCCCTTTCGATATCTGAGGCTACGGTGGGACATGGTGTGCGCCGGAGGAATTAAGATGGCACCACTCCCACGCACAGACCGGACTTACAATATGCCATCTCAACATCATAGCGGACTTCCTAAATTTCGGAATGGCTGAATTGTGAAGTGTTAATTTTCTATTGGAAACAGGCGGTGCTATTTTTCCTTCAAACCAAATCCTAGAGCAATCGATCGCTGTACATCGTCATCAACGTTAATACAAACACACTTGATCTGAATTTCCTTTTTCAACAAGTTTACTTTGAGTTGATTCTGTAAGTAAGGGTATTCGAATAAAACTCCCAATTATCCTAAAGGAGTATTTCATTTATAAGACGTATCTCCACATCGGGGATCTTTTTCCATAAACTTTCCGTTGAGTAGAGTTTTCCCTGCAACCCAAACTTTTGTGTTTTTACACGTATGTGTTTATATTTTGTATTAGGTTTTATTTACTTATCATCTAAACCCACCTAAAAAGAAAGAACAGTTCCTAATTTATATATATAT
>KZ308236.1:400285-420524 GCA_000376725.2 Ladona fulva
ACAATTAATCATTGCACTAGAAGAAAGAATTGATTCGCCATTCAGTGATTATAAGGTTCGCCGGCGATTCGAAATTATCGAATTAGATTCATAGTCTAGAATCAAATCCGATCTCCACCGTTGATTCGCAAAGGAATCGAATCTCAAAACTTCTCAGGTCCTTGATACAAACGGTAAAATTGAAAAAATAAGTTGGGCAAATAGAAAAACAGAGAGAGGTAATAAAGATGGCCTGGGAGGAGAGAGTTTTGATTCAAGCAAATAAACGTAGACAGAGGAAATGGGTGGGTCAAGATTGAGAGGAGAGAGATTGCTAAATAATGTTATTGAGAGAAGAATACAAGGGAAATAGCAGAGGGGAAGACAGAGAAAAAAGTTTTTAAATGACATAAGGGGGTAAGTTACTAGAAAACAAATTAAATGGCGTTAAATAGGAAATGGCACATGAACCCACTGAAAGTTTGAACACTTCTGTATGATGCAAACAGATGCAGGAGAGAATGTGTAAATGGGACAGAATCCGATGAAAGAAGACAGGATATTTGGATGGAAGAGTAATAAAAAAGGGGACATAAGGGAGGGGAAGGAGGAGTGTTACGGTGGCGAGCGGAGCAGTAAAGCACTTGGAGGAGGAGAAGACAGAAGTAATGTCTTTGTTCTTTGCAGACAGACGCTCGTAAGATTTTGCTTGGAAAGGAGACCGTCTCACATGACTCTCATTGAGTAAGAAAACGGAATGGGTGTTTTAGCCGGGAGCTGAAACCGGAGAGTTCACAAAGTCTTTGATTATCGAACTTGAGCACTTTTCAAACTATCGAATCCCTGAGAAAACCATTCGGCTTCTTTGTTTACGTCTGCCTTTCCTTCCCCTGAGAAGTTTAAGAGTTGAGACTAAGAATTTTCACCTTGGATACAAAGTATTTCGTGAAATCCGCTATTACTTGTTGTTTTGCCACACGTTTGTCGTCAGAATTTATAGGCGTCTTATCTTTTAATACCACTGCATTACAACTTTTTTATGGTAGGGATAGCGGTAGGAAGGTTCAGTTGATTTGGAAACCAATGTAAGCAGACAACGACGTAGACGATTATTATTATTATTAGACGACAAAATGATAATTTTAACGTCTAAAATAGAACTCCTCTCTTGAAAGAAATGAATAAGAAAAACAACTCTTCACAAGTGATAACTGGAGGAATTGTAAACTTTCTTATTTTAACATTCAAAAGTTTAACATAAAGGAAGTGGATGATTCGTACAACAGTTCAAACATTTCATTATATAAATCATTCATTGCTTGTTTTATTAAAATACAGTGATACCTTGGTTAATGAAGCACTTGGTTGATGACAAATGAATGCGATACAAAAATTCCTTGAGTATCGACGCATGATTTGGTTTACGACGACCTCTGGTGAAATTTGACTATTAAAAACTGCTTGTAAGACATTTTATTATATTAATGGTGATTTTTTGGTAAATATAAATGAATAGATACATTCAACATATTTCCATAACATTTAAATGAGTTTTATCCGCATATTTTACATGTAGTATGGTTGTGGGAAATTGTACCTTGAGTAACCACGGTGATTCTGGAACGGATAACAATCGTTAAGCAAGGTCATGTTGAACCAGCTGAAGTCCCCGTTGACTATCAACGGGAAATATCATGTGTATGGTAGTACTATGTGTACATAGTACTACCATATTGATATTTCCCGTGTATGTGTACATAGTACTACCATATTGATATTTCCCGTGTATGTGTACATAGTACTACCATATTGATATTTATTATACTATGTGTACGGGATTAAATATGGTAGTACTATGTTTATGGAAGAAAACCTAAGATCTCTCAGATTTGTTTGATAGGACTATTTATTGTAAACAAAAATATTCAGTATCCTCAAAGTTGTGATAATTTGGAGAAGAAAACCACGATTTACAATAATAATATTTATTAATGTCCCACGGCAGAAAACTACCTAAGGAAAAAGTCAAAACACATAAAAAATTCAAACGTATCCTTATACTTTGTCGCAGTGTAACATAATTTTATGATACAATTTAGGATTAAATAACGATTTAGGATTATATAGTATATATACAATTTTATATCATAATATAAAATTGTGTTCGAAGATACGCATAAATAAATATTTAAATTGGTGTAAACTCCGTGCATTTCTTATACTATTTGGTGGAGAATTCTAAAGATTAATTGCAGAGACAGTAAAAGATCTTTAGTAGTAGTAAAGCGGTAGTTTTGTGTGAGAGATAGACAAAGTTATTATCAGGAGTCCTTGTATTCGGGTGGCACCTGAGTGAAGGCCTACATTTAAAGTTATCAATTAGATAGACTGGTCTTTCATTTTTCAGCATAGAGTAAATAAATGCACCCAAAACGTATTTTCGTCTTAAGTGAGTCCTAAGCCAACCTAATTCACTTAAATATGGACTAATATGTTTTCCTTACATCGAATATAAATCCTACACAAAAATTAACTAAGCATTACAGGGGGAACGGTTGTTTACAACCACAAATATCACAAAATGTTCGTCTACTTTATAAAAATTCCCGAAATTTCGAATCCAAAGTAATTTTCCACGGCGAATATAAGATTTTTCATTCAATTTCTCTTCTTTTGTCTAAATTTCGTACGGCTATTCTTTCTAATATAATTTTGCGAATTAAATAAACCTTGCAAGCGATGAAAGTGAGATTTACGTGCGTTTCCTATGGAAACAGTTTTAAACGCCTGGAGTCGAACCAGGGACAGTTAGGCGAATAAAAAATAGCCTATTTTCTAATCTGGGAATACATTTATAAACCTCGAAGGTTTAAAAGTCGTGCGAGTTCTGGTTCTAGAGTTTTAAGCGGACAAACATACATAAATACACACACTCACTCTACTTTAAAATATAAGAAGATATTTAGATATACTTTAAAGTACATACATTTATGAAACAGCATTGAACTGCCTGTTAGGTTTTATCAACTGTTTGTACCAATTATATCTCTTCTCAATTATATCTTTGGAATTATTGATTTATTTTTCTATGAGTAAGTTAATTGCAGTCAACTGTTTCTGGTTATTAGCGTAATGTTATTATCATGTAATATCTCCAGAGTCTTGGTGGAAAGAGGCCCCTTTTGCCTAACCTCGNAATAATTTTCCCACATACCATATTTTGCAATGACCATACACATATATACATATAAGTTATACATAGTCGAGTTCAAGAGACTTAAGTTAAAATACATTGAATGATACATAAATTAAATGAACATGCAATGTAAGAACTACAATTACAATTTAATTAAACCTAGAAAAATTAATCAAGAAGTCTAAACAATTCCGCACACATACACACAAGAAAATTGGTAAAAACAGTAGATGCAACACGATAGGCAGACAAGTTGTGAAATAAAAACAAGTACGTATAACTAGATATAGATACGTAAAAGAACAAAGATTTTGGTAGTGGGGAAAAATTCCTCAACTGGAGATTTATGGAGAGAAACTCACGATAGGGGAAAACACCCACACAAGAAGTGGTGCGAAACATTGTGAATTTTTAACGAAAAGCTGTGTGTGACCGAAGGAGCCAACTCCAAATATGAAGATATCCAAAAGATTTTTAATAAGAATATTAAGAGCTTAAATTGATAAACATTCAAAATAGATAATACTTATAATAATCTGTATGCTAACATTTTTAATTATATTTAGAATAATATTTGTAATAAGATTTACAACATTTATATTTATATATTTATATATAATATTTTCATAATAAATGAAAGCAAGATTTAACTTGAACAAATTGATGTATAAATTATCATGGAAGAATGGCTTCCAAAGGTCTTTCTTCCATATGTTATGCATTAATTTGTCCAAGTTATTATATTTCCTCAAGTTTTAATAAACATTTACTACTCCACAAGCACTAAATACTGATGTTAAGATATTTTCATCATGTTTGTATTCTTTGTAAAACTCTAAGTTGCAGTAGATGTCTTTTAGTAGATTTTTTCTATCGTGTGGTTTTTACGGTCTTTCACAGCCACTTCTCTTTGTGGGTATTTTCCTGTGGAGTAAATATTTTTCTGCAGTCTCATAATATCGTAGTTCCTTTGATCAATAAAACCATTCTTTCCTTCTTCGTTCTTTACATTTTAGACTCATTAATGTTAGATTTTTGTTAACGACGTTAACTTATTACATAAAGCTTTGTAAATAGTTTTGAAAATAGGTTCCTTTTACTGAAATTGTAAATGGAAGTCTCGCGAGAGAAAGACGTTGTAGGTATATTTGCGTACACGTACTATTATACCGTTATTCAGTACCATCCACACCTCAATTTCTTTAATATTATCATTTTCGATGAAAAAAAACTTAGTATAAAATAAATAAAATCTCTATCAATCTGTATCAAAATGCGAATTAAAAAAACTAAATATAGGTTGTCTGAAGGCAATTTAAACGTATGAGAAAAATAATATATAACAGAAAAACGGAAATTTTAAGTGTAACGATGGTGAAGAGGACGTACAATGTTATGTTAGTAATGACGTATTTCCAGGTCACCGTCTGGCCTTTGTTTCTTTATCAGTGCAAACAAGTACATTTGACTTACGCGTAAATAGGAGAAATCCTCTCCTCGCCGTTTTCGCAAGCTATACACAGCCACGATTTTATCAGTATGCAATTTACGTGCATGGGATATTCCACTAAATTCTCAATTTCTAACTCATAAATTAGCGCCTGAAGGGCCGCGATAATCTCCATAAGTAAAATATTATAATAGTTTCTGAATTTGAGTGCCTTAACAACGTTGACGTCTGTGAAAACATAAGCTGTAAACCTTAATTGTTTCTCTGAGGAAACTCCAAGAAAACTTTCTGGACATAAGGTCCTTATCAAACACCGACAATTTAGGCCAGCATAAATCATTTCTAAATATATCAGACTCTAAGAACTAGTTTTCATACTGAAAACGTCCTAAATAAAATTACATTTACATTAGTACCCTGCAAGCTGCCGTATGGCGTATGGCAGGGGGTGTGGCACCAAACCTATTAATAAGCTACCCGGATGGTATTCCTAATGCTATCAGGAGAAAGAATTTTAGAATTTTACCCCGCGAGCCGCCGATTGGCGTATGGCAGGGGATGTATCAACACCAAATATTCACACCTAATCTATCCTGTTAGCCTCTCTAATGCTCCGAGGAAAAAACGACCAGAAGTAGCTATCTGTTCTAGCGATTATCTCTTTATATCGTTTGGTCAACGCTTCTCGTAGATCGCGTTCGTTTTGAACTGGAATTATGATGTCTTCGACCTCGTCTGAAAATTCTGGGCTGATGAATTATTCGAAAAGCTTCCGTCGGTATTCTAATCTTCTCTCCCTCCACCCCGAGGGATTTTATCATAGCCTTAACGCTGCTGTCCAATCTGAAATCTCCACTAACGAAACGTGCTACTCTACGCTGGACGGTCTCTAAATCTGACAATGAGACTAGACCTACTTCATGTTGATCCCAAACTGCGCTGCAGTATTCAAGACTGGGTCTAACCAGAGAAAAATAAGCAATTTCTTTGACTCTTGATTGACATCCTCTAAGGGTTCTACTTGTTAATTTTTGGATTTTATTAGCCTTTCCTATTAGATCACGACCAGTAATAGCTATTCTTTCTCGCTATAATCTCGTGAAATCTTTTTGTCGTCTGGTTTCGTAAATCGCGCTTGCTGAGAACGGGAATCACGATATCGCGTATTTCGTCGTACAAATCAGTACTTAAAAATCAGTACTTAAAAACTTGTACCTATACTCGGTTCTTCTATCCTTAAGAGATACTCAGCCTAGGGTTTTGATAATTTCTAATACACTGTCATCGAAACTATAATCTCCCTTAATTAAAATTAAGATATCCAAGCATGGCCTTGTGAGACTCAAAACACATATCTAAAGAAAGAATACTTAGTAATTTTCAAAACAGGTTTTTATTGGACTAGTTTCGTCAACGAGTGGAGATGTTCAGTTGTCAAGGTGTCCTGAAGGTGTTCGTCGACGAAATTAATCGAATTTATATTATTATCCTTCTGTGGAAATTGCTAAGAATTTTTTCTTTAAATACCTACCTGAAAAATTTTTTTAGTAAATGTAGCAGCAGCATTACACTCTTGACGCAACTGCAAAGCCATGAAACTACATTTAATAATGGATCACGTCATTTGTTCACAGAATTATCTGGATTTCATCCACCAGGTGAAGAGATACGCACAGTTTATAAAGTTACATCTGTTTTTCGTTCTAGATCCTACGTTAATCCATCATCCCTAATATGTCCTTTCTCCTCCCAGCTACGCCATTCCTTCGCCTTATCATCTTCTCCTTAACTCCCCTAACTACTCTATGTTACTCATTCCCATAAATATCTCAAAATTGACGCTTTCCCACCATTCACTGCCAGACTCAAACGCCCCACTCCCTCGGGAGGCCCATTCACTCTTTTCCATCGGACCATTCACCCCCAAACTTCTTCTTTCCTTTTTTCCACCTTTGCTCTTCCCTTTCATAGGAAAGAGTTCCCACGACGCCAGATGCCAGCGCGACACCCACGCCGCCTTCAAGGTTAAAAGGACGCCCTCGAAACAAAAGGGAATTTTCGGGAAAAAAAATTGAAGAGCTCTTCGCGTGCTGTGCGGAGGGCGTGCTTGAGGAAGGACAATGAGTTCGCGAACCGGAAGCTAAGGGTAAGAAGTGGATGAAGAGAACGCAGGAGAACGGTGGCGAAGGAAGCGGAGGCATTGAATTGAGGAAAACGAATTAGAGCGGGGAAAAATCGCAAGCTACCTCCGTCGACCTGAAGAATAACTCCGCCACGTAGGCCGGGGATTTTCGGGGAATTGTCAATTGCGGTTATTAACCAAACTGGAAAATCCTATACATTCATTCACCCTTTCACCTTTGCTGGCGAGTAAACGAGTCCTTCCCTACGGTTAACGACAGAAAAACCTTCTAGGTTCCTGTTCAGAACAACTTGATCCGTTATGAAGCATTTCGTATTTCCAATAGGGGAAAATATCGTGGTTTGCTAGGAAGGAGTCGTAGATTCGTAAACCAAATATGTAAATTTTATGATCTCTGACCAAATCTTTTCCTTCTTGAGTTTTCTTGGAGCCCACTCGAGCTGATGAAAAATTGAATTGTCAACTCTATCAAAATGATTACATTCTATACTCACATTTACAAATCGAGAGGGTGTTTCGATCCTACCGCTTCGTCTTAAAATGTATTCCCACCTTCAAAAGTACACTCTAGTGATCGTTCCTGGATGCGCCAAAAACCTTAGGTTGCCTGGTTTACTTACCTGAAAAAAAGAAAGAATTAAATTAGCTTCAATTAATTTCTTCATGTCAATCAGTGTTATTTACTGTATAATTTAATAGAAAATTGTTTCAAAGAATAATAACTTCAATATCATTATAATACTTTAAATGGGTTCGTGGATGGATAACGATATTACATGAAGTGCCCTTTGGTTTTCGACAGGGAAAATATGAAAATGTATGTTCTCGGATTCAACAATGGGATTAGTCTTTAGGGTTTGCTAGGTTTGTTGTTTAGGTTTGTTTACAGTCTCAATAGTTTTAAAAATTTTCGTTTATTTTATCAAAATTCACACTATTTTGAATTTAAAGTAATTTTCCACGAACTAAGTAAGAATATTCATTGAATTGAACTTCTTTTGGTGCTTGTCTCGATTTCGTACGACTATTCCTTCTAATCGAATAAAAAAATTCAGTCTGCAAGCGGTGAACCTGAGGTTTACGTGCATTTCTTATGGAAAAAGTTTTCAACATCTGGAGTCGAACTGGGGACAGTTAGGTGAATGAAAAATAGCCAGCGAGTTCTGGTTTTCGAGTTTTAGGCGGACAAACATACACACACTCCATTTTATAATAAGAGAGGATACGTACGTATATTTGCGAAATTTCTGAGGGCCTTTTTATTCCTATCTATTTCGGAATCGGCTGATGATTATGAATGAAATGATTAGTTATGATTATGAATGCTTTTGGCGTTCATTTAATAAAAACTTTTAGCATTAATTTTTACAACCAGAGTTCATAAATTTAAACTATATGCACACACGTAAAATTCACAATCAACATCCTTTTTTTATCACTTCCATGTCTTATTTCTCACTATTAAAACGAATATCTAATCCTAGAAAGAAATCCAAGAGAGATTAAAAAGTTCCAATTTTATTGGCAAAAATGACAATTCACTTAAAATATGCGTTTGACCACCTAAATAGGACGCTTTGATATATTCTCTGGTAAGCAGGACCAAAGAAACAAATAAATAACATCCCTAGTGCTTTAAAGAATTCATTTTATTGTTTTTACTATTATGTNTCTAAACCGCCCCTGTTTACCTGCCTAATAACTTAAAGAGTGTTTTAAATCTCTACTCTAAAAACAATGGTGCACAATTTTGAAGATAAAAGGTTAGTAGTGAGTTATAACAATTCAATAGTTGTGTGAGTTGCTTCGTTACAAATTATTTGTACGTATAATTTCTTTCTCACTCAATACTGACCAAAACATAGAATCCTATTATGGATGAGGACGGATTAAATTCATTAAAACGAATAAATTACGATTCCTTATTCCCGTTACAGGCTCAAGAATTTTACTTTCCCGGTTAAGGGTCGGTTTTAATTCCCGAAAATATAACGGATTTTCTGTTTTATTCTGGTTCGATGTCCTTATTGGAGTAGAAGACATGGAACATTTCAGTGTGCCTGGCTTACGCATTCTTTTAATTACTCACTGTTGCTAACGGTTTACGCGAGTATCCGTGGCGTAAACGAATTCATTTTTGTATCACGAACGGATTAATGGTTGCCAGAGATCCGCCGTAAGGCGAAAAAGAAAGGGAGTACGTTTAGTCACGTACACAGTGTTACCTCTTCCTTTGGAGAGATTACATAAGGGCAGGGAAGTGGCTCCATCGAAATCCTATCTCCCGTAATTTGGCTGTTACGGGACCTCCGCGTGGCCAGAGACACATTTCCCCGCCTCCAGAGAAAGAGCTCAGCTTTGGCTCTTATGATTAATGTCCTCGCGCAGCAATGTCATTCCCGTGCAGCGATGCCCTCGAGCGAGTTCCGAACTCCTGACCTTGAAATCACCGAGGAAGACACGAAGATTCCAAAAGATGCAAAACACAGCCGAAAGGTTCATATATTCTCGCCGGTCGTTTCGTCTGCATTGCGGTCGATGTGCGCTAAAGACCCTTGTCTTCGGGCATGTATTCCTTCACTTCGCCCCGCAATCGTAAACTCTGATCTTCTGATCTCTTGTTTTGATGAATTGGATAGGAACATACCGCACGGAGTATGAGAAGATCACAGAGTTACAAAAAACGATAGATACGAGATGCGATACCCTTAAAGGAAACACGAAGGGAGACTTCTTATTCACGGGGCGATTCTGTTTTTGTTTGTTTGAGCGCCAAGTTTTTGTGATTTCACTATCCATCCGTTCGGGCGCAAGTGCTTGTTAGCATAATTAATCTCGGTGAAATAACTATGCGGAAATTGGATACACTAAAGCCCGCTATTATAATATACTTAAAATGGACTCTAAGTTATCGCCAATATGTCTTATATAATATTAATAGAAGTTGAAAGTTGACGTATCTACTAAATTATTGGTCTGTGTGTGATTTCTAATAAATAAATTTTTATAGGGTATTCAGAAGCCAATAAAAGGTTATCGCAGGAAATTTCTATCTCACTTTGTATGCGAGTGCAAAACCAAAAACGGAGAGGTTTAAAATAGGATGAGTGTGAAAGAAAGAGGAGATGAAGAGAGTTTCACGGAACAAAGAAGTGAGAGAAATGAGTTTAAAAGAAGATAATCATATTTGTGGCCAAAAAAGGCGGTTCCTGAAAGCTTTCCTTAGCCATTACTTGAAAGCTTCGACTGTTCCCTGGAGAACAATGAGCTTTTTGAGAATCCCCCGCATTTTTGGATTTCTTTCCGTTCCACAAACTCTGTGATTTAAGGAGAAAACACTTTCACGAGGATTCTGATTTACTGCTACTGTTTTCGACGAGATCTCGCAGAGATAAGGAAGAAATATGAAGATGGCTAGATCGCTTGAAGCAAAGCTATGAGTCTGTGTTATCACTTGTTCGCCGTCTGCTTATACCGAATTGTATTGACAAATACGGCAGCTGCTGATCTGCTGATTGGCTACTCGATTACACGATTTTAAAATACATTAAAGTCATGTATGTTTGGGTGAAGGAACTGGGTTGATTTCCTTAAATATAATAGAATATATAATGAAAAGGAACAGGGCTGACATTAGAGTTCGAGAAAAGCTCAAATAGTCTTTCTTTGTGAGGTTTATACACAGAAACCGGCAGCGCATTATGAATAATGACCTAGGACCAGTACCTCCTTCCGTTTTGCTCTCCCTCATTGACATCACACCAAAAAAGGCATAAATACCCCTCCCTACCCCCACCACACTCAGTTGTGTTTCTCTCCTGAAGATGTCAACGTAATACGTATTGAGAAAAATACGTTGCCGAAATACGTATTGAGAACAATACTTGCAAAGTGCGACCACTGAGAAACCTAACTGTTGAACTGGTTGAACATTTCCAATGGCTAGTCTGCTCACAAAATACGTCTTTTTGGAGCTTTTTTCGAACTTTCTCTGAATGTGACACAATGACGTGCTTAACTATAACTACTGAAAGAAGCCACGAGAGTATGAAACGAAAATTATGACGAAACCACAGAAAATTTAATAAGTGCAAAATACGAGGAACTCTGTTAGATTTTAAATTGAACGTGTATAACATTATCTACATCAAAGTGAGAATGTATGGGAAAATACAAAGGTAAAAAATGAAACAAATTCCAAGTACTTGGATCTATCCTTCTGTATTCTGCGTACTTAGTTATATTCTTATTGCATACTTTAATGAGTTAATGAATAATGCTGAATTCTCTATTTCACTATTACTCTTCCATGTATTATCTTCTAAGTATGCATATTTATCTTATACTTAACCTGAAATAAATCCTCTTTCCCAGGCTATTATACATGTGTATGTAAGTATTACATTGATTCTGATTACTAAGGAGCAGAAAAATTAGCATTCTTCTACTCATGAAGATGATAGCTTTACTTTTGAAAACGTATCAGGTTTTTTTAGAACGGCAATAATCCCTAAGTTTCTTTCGGGGTTCTCTAAACCGCCCCTGTTTACCTGCCTAATAACTTAAAGAGTGTTTTAAATCTCTACTCTAAAAACAATGGTGCACAATTTTGAAGATAAAAGGTTAGTAGTGAGTTATAACAATTCAATAGTTGTTGTAATTACATCATAGCAGTAGTTACATCGATATATATGCACATAGAATACCTACATGACAATAGTTATGTCAAAATATATTTCCATATACAGATAGATGTACAGTCACATCGTCCTTTTATTAAAGAATTCTTCCACACTATAAAATGGCTTGCTAAGGTAGTACTTTTTTATACATAGGAGAATCACTACAATTTTAACTATATTAAAACAAAATAATACCGGGCCCAAAAATGAACATCAGCTAATGTCCATTTAAGTATACATTACAATACCGAGCCTAAACATTTTACGAAAACAGAGTCTTCTAATTCCAAGAATAATTTATAGTGAATAAAATTACCAATTCGACCCAAAGGCAAATCAAGTTGAACAACTGCGTTGTTTACCAATAGCTGCATTATTACAGATATGTATGCGTAGCGTGTCAAAATACTGAAGTAAACTAACATCTCACAATTCCATCTACGGAGAATGACCCGGCGGGTAAGTAAAACAAACGACCGAGACGTCTTACCCGAAATAAGTGCATCAAGAGTCCGTTAGCATCAAAATGCAAGCCTCATTTCATTATAAGGAATTTAGTGGGTACATTTCTTGGTAAGAAGGTCGCTTTTTCAAAGGAGAACGGCGATGTTAGGGTGTTACGATCGCTGCCTTTATGTTTCCCCGCACCAATTTACTTTTATAGTGGCCACCAGACAAGTGAAGCGAAATTTTATGGCGGCAGAACAAACAAGAGGCCGTATGAGGTCTCAAGAACCCTTCGCTTTTATGCTTTCACTAGCGAAGATTAATCCTTAGGCCAAAGGAGATAAAATTTGCGAAACATATCCAAGCATTCGCTAGAGTATACTATGGGATACATTTAAGTTTGTTTTCGTCTCATTCCATTAGGCTATTGATGCCTCGCTGAATATAAACTTTGGTAAAAATTAATGCGGCGCTGTTTCGTTCATTAAGTCTCCGTAGCTTCAAGAAAGAGCTGAGAATATATCAAGTGGAAACATTTGGTTTCAGTTTGAAACAAAGCTAGATTATTTCACCTGAAGCGTTTCCATATATAAGGCAAGACAAAAAAAACTTATCGTAGTTTTAACAAACAGGAATTAGACTGTAAGGATCTGAGGAAACCTTCTCAAGATATAACAAGCAATGAAGTGTTAATATTTAAATATAACATAACTATGAACGTTTCCAAATAAAACCTGAAAATGCCGAACTGATTTGAAATGCTCGTAACAATTCAGAGGTATAAATTAACTCGTACCATAACTAGTTGACAAAACAGGCTTGCATATTCCCTCTAACACTATAAAATATCAAGATGAATGTAGTTCCATTTGTGTTTTGGTCACGGGTGAATTTTTATCATTCATACGCTTCTTTATCAGTCTTCTCGATGGCTGTATCGATATGAAAGTTACTAAGGCATGAGCAATGCATGCATGAGTAATGGCATTTATCCTGGTTTCCTTATCGAATTCCTTATCGAATTTTAAGAAAATTGCCACACGCAGGGTTATGATCATCATACCACATATGTGGATTTTCCCCACAACGGGTGCATCCATAATTTTCGCTCGGGGGGATGAACTAAAAGATATAAACTAATAGTATGTCTGTAAAGTTTGCAGCTCGAAGGCCGGTTGGTACCTCATCCCCTCTACCGTCAGCTACGAATAGCTAGGAAAGGGAAATGAGGCTTACTAGGCAAGGTGAGGAGTGAGGTAGTTTGTCCTTGCTTTCCTCACTGAGCCAGATTGCTATAAGTGGAACAAGCCCACGTTAGTGAGGCACAGTGACAATACG
This sequence comes from Ladona fulva, assembly GCA_000376725.2. Lineage (NCBI taxonomy): Eukaryota > Metazoa > Arthropoda > Insecta > Odonata > Libellulidae > Ladona > Ladona fulva. The sequence goes on from KZ308236.1 coordinate 413,521, forward strand.
AGGAACCTATTTCGTAATATTGTATAAGGAGAATCCTTAATGCCATTATTCAACATAACTCACACCTCAGTAGCTTTCATATCAACTCAGCCATGAACAAGACTGAGGCAAAAGTAAATAAAAGATACCTTTTTCTCTATCACGTACCAAAAGACAAATGATAAATATTTCATTTAGGGAGATATCGTAGCATGACATTGTACAAAGATTAATAAATTAATTAAATTAGCAAGTATAAATAATGTAGTAGTACATTTTGAAATAGCTGAGGTAATTTCGCACTTATGGGCCCCCACTGGAATCGAGCCCGGGACTGCTGTCTCCAAAGGCAAACGCGCTACCCACTTGGCTATCCGGAAGCCACACCAACAATGTTTTGTAGTGTTTGCCTCAGTATTCTTTCATCGGTGCTACCAAGGAATCCAACCCCTGACAGTTACCTTTCAGATAGTGTGATGAATACGTAAAACCGAAGGTTTTAAAGCAAAATTGTCGATTATTATCCTAAGAAAGCATTGCAAATAGAAAAATGCTGTAAGATTTCCATATATTTATTGATTAAACTCTATAGAATCGGGTTGTGTAGGTCATATTTTTAGATTTAGAGGGCTATTGCCCATCAGATACCACCATGGGCACGCGCATGTCTTCCAGATATAGTTTCTACCTTTTCCGATCAGTTTTGTAAAAGTAACAAAACTTTTAACAAATTTTTCTCCACCTTCATAAACAATANATTTGTGTTTTGGTCACGGGTGAATTTTTATCATTCATACGCTTCTTTATCAGTCTTCTCGATGGCTGTATCGATATGAAAGTTACTAAGTCATGAGCAATGCATGCATGAGTAATGGCATTTATCCTGGTTTCCTTATCGAATTTTAAGAAAATTGCCACTCGCAGGGTTATGATCATCATACACATATGTGGAGAATACGTAACACCGAAGGTTTTAAAGCAAAATTGTCGATTATTATCCTAAGAAATCATTGCAAATAGAAAATTGTTGTAAGATTTCCATATATTTATTGATGAAACTCTATAGAATCGGGTTTTGTAGGTCATATTTTTAGATTTAGAGGGCTATTGCCCATCAGCNACCGAAGGTTTTAAAGCAAAATTGTCGATTATTATCCTAAGAAATCATTGCAAATAGAAAATTGTTGTAAGATTTCCATATATTTATTGATGAAACTCTATAGAATCGGGTTTTGTAGGTCATATTTTTAGATTTAGAGGGCTATTGCCCATCAGATACCACCATGGGCACGCGCATGTCTTCCAGATATAGTTTCTACCTTTTCCGATCAGTTTTGTAAAAGTAACAAAACTTTTAACAAATTTTTCTCCACCTTCATAAACAATATTGTTGTTTATTAAAATTAATTTCATCTGCACATTTTCACAAACTTCAAGCTTGAGTAGATTCCCAGCCTCTAAGGAAGCAAATATTTATCTTGATACAGAATTCGATATTTCAGAGCAACTCCAGGAAGGAGAAACCTATATCCTAATATCTCCGTAGAGATTCTTGCAGCGTGACGAGCATCCTTGTTGCGCGGTAAACAATGGAGCATCACTCCGCTGCTGGGAGCTCAGGCTAAGTGCACCGGCACATTTATGTCTGAATGACGCAGCCGTATACCGCAACAATGGCGTGGATGCCCGGTTTTTGTCCTCCAAACTTCTTCCATACTTCCTGCTTCGAAATTCCACGAGGAGGCGCTGTTTTCCCAACTCAAATCAAGCGGTACGAGGATATTTTAAGTGGGGCACTTGCCATATTACTCATTAAAGACAATCATACCGCGTTATGATGCTTGAACGATCCTGCGATCCGTATATTCCTCCGAAATTCCTTTATTTCAAACTTTGATTGCTTTACAAACAATTTCTTCGTTACTCGAGTTTCATTACTCATCCGTAGTATTTCTCTGTCTTTAAACGATATACATCATCTAATATATACTTCTCGACTCACGTGAGTGGATCGTTCCTAGACTAAATGCGTAACTCGAATGTAACGTAAGTCGGAAGAGACCCGTAGTGTTAAATTGCAGAGAGTAGAGCAACTTTTAATCGATCGTTAAACAGGGGAGAGAGATTAAGTCGTCCGAAACACGCGAGAACTAAGAAAGACGCCGCGTGATTTGCTCGCTATTGTAAAGTTGCGTAAATAGAGCATCACTTGTTCCCGATTTGTTTACCATACAGTTTTTCGTACTCTTTTGGTAATTAGAATTCTTTACGTAATTACGGTTTTACGTTTGCTGAACTTAGATAGTTCCGAAAATATCTGTAGTATTATTGTATACATCTACTATTTTATGTTGTATTTTTTAGTTATATAGCCGATTTAAATTATATACAATGATACTAATGTTACAAAATATACGAATACATCATAACATCATTAATATGTCATAAGTAGATACATTTATGTCTTCTTTTTGAGGGACTTTGTTTGAGAAAAGTATTAGCCGTGTGTATCTCTGTAGCGTTTCATCCCCAATGTGTGTTGCTTAAACCTTCCTTTCCGACATCTATCTTTCAAATTCCTTTTTATTAGTTGTTGGTGAATAAAATCCATATATGGCCTCTTATCCTATTGGTTGCAATTTTAATATTAGGCCATGTTATGAATCTTGAGGACATCTTACATTACATGCTCCGTGTAGAAGTCCGTACCATTAGAGAGCTCCATATTTAAAGCTTCTTTTTACGTTAATGTTACGAGTACGTCTTTATTTAAGGGCGAGATTGAGACTTATTAGTCTCTCCTTTCTTTTCACCTATTGTAATTACATATGTATTATAATGTATACTTATAGTGGACTTTAAGTGAAATCTTCATCTTAACTCTAACAAACCGTATTATAATCGATACTTAAGTCCTATCTGGTACTTAAAGTGATGTTTAACTTAAGTACCAGATTGAGTGAGCTTTAAATGATAAAGTGATGTGTAACCGCAATGCATCACGGATGTAAACAAACAATATGGTGGACTAATGTCGGGCAAACTTCTCGCCTCAGTTGGTTTGTTGTCAGAAATAGACTTCGTTCTGCGGAATTTCTACGAAAAATTCATTTGAATATTTAAAATAAAGTGGTATGTTTCCTATACATAGATATTTCTCGTTGCATTGGNCATTCATACGCTTCTTTATCAGTCTTCTCGATGGCTGTATCGATATGAAAGTTACTAAGGCATGAGCAATGCATGCATGAGTAATGGCATTTATCCTGGTTTCCTTATCGAATTCCTTATCGAATTTTAAGAAAATTGCCACACGCAGGGTTATGATCATCATACCACATATGTGGATTTTCCCCACAACGGGTGCATCCATAATTTTCGCTCGGGGGGATGAACTAAAAGATATAAACTAATAGTATGTCTGTAAAGTTTGCAGCTCGAAGGCCGGTTGGTACCTCATCCCCTCTACCGTCAGCTACGAATAGCTAGGAAAGGGAAATGAGGCTTACTAGGCAAGGTGAGGAGTGAGGTAGTTTGTCCTTGCTTTCCTCACTGAGCCAGATTGCTATAAGTGGAACAAGCCCACGTTAGTGAGGCACAGTGACAATACGAGGAACCTATTTCGTAATATTGTATAAGGAGAATCCTTAATGCCATTATTCAACATAACTCACACCTCAGTAGCTTTCATATCAACTCAGCCATGAACAAGACTGAGGCAAAAGTAAATAAAAGATACCTTTTTCTCTATCACGTACCAAAAGACAAATGATAAATATTTCATTTAGGGAGATATCGTAGCATGACATTGTACAAAGATTAATAAATTAATTAAATTAGCAAGTATAAATAATGTAGTAGTACATTTTGAAATAGCTGAGGTAATTTCGCACTTATGGGCCCCCACTGGAATCGAGCCCGGGACTGCTGTCTCCAAAGGCAAACGCGCTACCCACTTGGCTATCCGGAAGCCACACCAACAATGTTTTGTAGTGTTTGCCTCAGTATTCTTTCATCGGTGCTACCAAGGAATCCAACCCCTGACAGTTACCTTTCAGATAGTGTGATGAATACGTAAAACCGAAGGTTTTAAAGCAAAATTGTCGATTATTATCCTAAGAAAGCATTGCAAATAGAAAAATGCTGTAAGATTTCCATATATTTATTGATTAAACTCTATAGAATCGGGTTGTGTAGGTCATATTTTTAGATTTAGAGGGCTATTGCCCATCAGATACCACCATGGGCACGCGCATGTCTTCCAGATATAGTTTCTACCTTTTCCGATCAGTTTTGTAAAAGTAACAAAACTTTTAACAAATTTTTCTCCACCTTCATAAACAATATTGTTGTTTATTAAAATTAATTTCATCTGCACATTTTCACAAACTTCAAGCTTGAGTAGATTCCCAGCCTCTAAGGAAGCAAATATTTATCTTGATACAGAATTCGATATTTCAGAGCAACTCCAGGAAGGAGAAACCTATATCCTAATATCTCCGTAGAGATTCTTGCAGCGTGACGAGCATCCTTGTTGCGCGGTAAACAATGGAGCATCACTCCGCTGCTGGGAGCTCAGGCTAAGTGCACCGGCACATTTATGTCTGAATGACGCAGCCGTATACCGCAACAATGGCGTGGATGCCCGGTTTTTGTCCTCCAAACTTCTTCCATACTTCCTGCTTCGAAATTCCACGAGGAGGCGCTGTTTTCCCAACTCAAATCAAGCGGTACGAGGATATTTTAAGTGGGGCACTTGCCATATTACTCATTAAAGACAATCATACCGCGCTATGATGCTTGAACAATCCTGCAATCCGTATATTCCTCCGAAATTCCTTTATTTCAAACTTTGATTGCTTTACAAACAATTTCTTCGTTACTCGAGTTTCATTACTCATACGTAGTATTTCTCTGTCTTTAAACGATCTACATCATCTAATATATACTTCTCGACTCACGTGAGTGGACCGTTCCTAGACTAAATGCGTAACTCGAATGTAACGCAAGTCGGAAGAAACCCGTAGCGTTAAATCGCAGAGAGTAGAGCAACTTTTAATCGATCGTTAAACAGAGGAGAGAGATTAAGTCGTCCGAAACACGCGAGAATTCTTTACGTAATTACGGTTTTACGTTTGCTGAACTTAGATAGTTCCGAAAATATCTGTAGTATTATTGTATACATCTACTATTTTATGTTGTATTTTTTAGTTATATAGCCGATTTAAATTATATACAATGATACTAATGTTACAAAATATACGAATACATCATAACATCATTAATATGTCATAAGTAGATACATTTATGTCTTCTTTTTGAGGGACTTTGTTTGAGAAAAGTATTAGCCGTGTGTATCTCTGTAGCGTTTCATCCCCAATGTGTGTTGCTTAAACCTTCCTTTCCGACATCTATCTTTCAAATTCCTTTTTATTAGTTGTTGGTGAATAAAATCCATATATGGCCTCTTATCCTATTGGTTGCAATTTTAATATTAGGCCATGTTATGAATCTTGAGGACATCTTACATTACATGCTCCGTGTAGAAGTCCGTACCATTAGAGAGCTCCATATTTAAAGCTTCTTTTAACGTTAATGTTACGAATACGTCTTTATTTAAGGGCGAGATTGAGACTTATTAGTCTCTCCTTTCTTTTCACCTATTGTAATTACATATAGAATCAAAGAGGTACTGAGAGTTGAACTAAAAAAAAGCAATAAAAGAATGAGCTGTTATTGAATAAAGTAATAAAATCTAAGTGTGCACTTAGCGAAGAATTTTTTTTTAAATGAAGTTAAAGTTCAATTTTATATTGCACACAATTAGATACTTACAAAAATAGTTACAAAAACATAGAGATATATTTAGTTACAAAAGTCACAAAGTTCAACAGCAAGGACAAGGTTAAAACGCTGCAGGAAAACACCCACGTAAAGATGGGCGTGAAAAACCTGCGAAACCTACTGACAGAAGCAACTAAAAGTTAAAAGAAGAGGGGAAAATAAGTAAATTAAAAGTTTTAGCAACAGCTGGAAAACTTGACAAAAAATGTATAATCCTCGAAAATAATTCAGATAAGAACGGATGTTGGATTTGAAAATATAGACAGTGAGATATAATTAAACAGAAGAACGAAAGAAATAAGGAAATACAGAATAAAGATGAAATATTGGAGTAGTAAAAAGTAATAAAAAATAAACCGAAAAATCCATATCCATCACGTTTGCGATCTAAATCTTCCTTGCTGCCAAAATCACACAGGAAATAGTAACATAAACGGAAAGATATTCGGGAATCTTCTCAGTTACACCCGTATTTGAAGAATTTTAGAAAGCTGTCATGCTGCGTGAGTCGCGGAGTACCAAATCTGACTATATCGATTCTGAAAGTCTTGCATCACTCCAGCGACAAAAGGCCGTAGCATTCTGAATGATTGATGCTCGCCAAACTGTTCTCTGCCGGCTCTCCACCTTCCACTCTCCCATTGGAGCATTCCTCCCTCTCTCCATCCATTATGCTTCCCTTAGGTCTGCCTTCTCTTCAAGACAAGAGATCTCTCCAAATGGGATTTCTCCTTGTGTCTCTCAAGTCTAAAGTTGACGGCGGCTTTCCTTTCCAGAGAAAAGAAGTGCCTCGAAAAGATGGCAGTTATAGAGAGAAAAAAGATGTGAAGATATCAGAGGAAGAATATTAGATGAGAAAAATCACCTCTTGGCAGTTGAATATGGGTGAGTAACCATAACTCGCTGTACTATATTTATCCGCTTTTTTAAGTAAATATATTTATTTAATCCTTTATAGAATGCCTGAAATTTTAAGTTTCATTATTTAGTAGGCTTGATAATTACCTTTCGAGAATTTCAGGACCCTTAAGTGAACCAGATTCCGTTTAGTTTTGGACCCAACGTTAAGAACTATCGATACAAAGTGTACACCAATTCAAATATTTATGAAATGAGTGTCTTCGGAAATTGTATACATAATGCAATTACATTATGCATTTATGCATTGTGTAATATATATA
>KZ308236.1:425576-443265 GCA_000376725.2 Ladona fulva
CAGTTCAAAAAATATATTTTAGGTCTTTTTAAAAGCTATCAAACCTTAAAAATAAACGGGCTACGCGGTTTTACAGTATTACGATGCGATGTTTTTCAAACTAACCTCACGGCAACGGGTATGAAAATTATTGTCATTCAAAGCATCTAATATTTAAAGTGGTATCTAAGTAAACAGGACTCTAAAAAGTTTTATAATACACTCCTTATACTTAAACACCACTTTAGCTTAAAGTCCACTTTAGTTGAGAGGCAGATTTGAGAATACATTATAATACCGGGCCTAAGAGTTGGAGTTTGAATGAATGATTGAATTCTTTATGAATGAAACACTGCTTAGTTTCTCAAAAAAGCTCACTGAAAACCAAATTTTAAAATTAAAGAGCGTTTTGACTATTGCAACCTCTTTATAATAAAAAGAAAATGCGATGCAGGCTCCCGGATAGCCAAACGGGCAACGTGTTCGACTTCGGTGAAAGTGGTCCCGGGTTCGATTCCTGGTGTGAGTGCGAAATTCCTCCGCTTTGGAAGTACTTTTCAGAATACTACTACTACTGCAAAGAAAATGTATTTCATTCAGTTGAAGACTAATTATCATTGATTTAAGGAGAAAGATAACATTTTTGTATAGTGTAAACGTGCTTTAAATCATGAGTAATATCACAGCTATACTTAAATATATAAACAGAATCATATTTGTCGCTTTTTTCGCTTCTGCTTATCCTTCACTTCGTGTTCAATTACTAGGAAGTACAATCGGTAGAAGCAACATATTATGAAAACACCGTTGATGGTTAACATTAATTTAAAAGATGCCAACCGATCATTCACGTAAAATGCCTCTGAAATCGCTTTTCAAGCTATTTCTGACCCCGAATTAATCAATTACATTCTTTCTTACAAGCAAGATAAATGCTAGAAAATATACATTCAATCGAGATCAATGGATATAACGTCTATATCTCATACCCATATGCGCTATTCAAGAAAAGTTACTGATAAAGGGGAGTTATTTCGTGCCTGTGGGGAAAGAGGCAAGGCCATTAATTCTGCGGCTGGACTAATAGCGAAGGGAGAAGCATATTCAACGTTCGGACCGGTGGCAATGCATAATTCACCCAATCCAAAGATGTTAACCCACCATTAATTTTCTTGCGGACTGGAACACCAGATTCAACTACGCCGTTTCCGGCCAAAATGGATGATGTAGTTACCACAATAAATGCATGATTCCAATAATTTTGTGTACTACTAACAGGATAGCACGCCACACTATTTCTAATGACCGCTCTCATTCGGAAGTTTTCCCTTCCGAAACATTGCATACGTTATAAAGCCAAAGCCTTTAATATTGCTTCAGCGTCTATAATATTACTTCGATCTTTATAATTTAAAGTAGACAATTCCTAAGTTCCTACTACCACCTCCTTAAGAGAGGAGTATTTTCCTCTCTTCTTGGTAGAGAATAAAAATATTCTTCCAGAAGTATTCCACTTTTAAAGAAAGATATATCATTGGTTAACAGTGGAAATATTTTTGGATGGATATTAAAAAAAATTATATCTCTTATTAATAGAGGAAAAGATGTATCTTTTATTAATAGTGGAAACGAAATGTCTCTTACCATTCTACAGCTTTTATTGACGCGACATGTTTCGCTAGCGAGCTGACATTATCATGTACAGTCGTTTGCGATTCATCAATACGTATAAAAATGGGGAAGAAAGGGAGGGGAATTTTGGTAAGATGAGGGGTCAGGGTGCTAAACGTTTGCTGGGAAGGGAAAGAAGGGGTGAGGGGTTGGGAAAAACGTGCTCACTGGTAAAAAAAAACATTTTTTTGGTAGGCATTTCAAATTCCTCCAGGTCTAAATGGTGACTTTGTCGTTCGCGACGGAGGCAGAAGTCTATGTTCCACAGAATGAAAGAAAAGCGGCACGCTTGTGAGAGTGGAGGTGGGCCGAGTTTTTAGGAATGATTTCACCGGTATATGTAGATTTACGGAAAACATTAAATACAAGTTTTCTATTTTTAATAAAATTAAAATTNCAGATATTTTTTGTGCGAATCTTATTAAAACACTGAATAAATTTCTACTTTGATATTTCAAATCATTGAAAATAAAATTATTTCTATGTAATTCTTTCGTTTCTTTAATTTCCGTTTCATCGAAGTAGAACAAATCCATCTAAAGAAGTATATAGTATTATCATATAAGAATCAAATAGAAATCTTAATTTTCCGACGCTACGATAATCATTTCATTCAATCCTGCAATAAACGTCAAGATATTTCTGTACATTGTGTTTGAGTAACTTCACGAAAGCCATTTTTCCTTCCCTGTAGCTCATGCACCAAAACATTATTTTCACATAGAACATTTAATAAATACCGTGGCCTATCCTTTTTAACTATCCAGTTTGCGAACAGAATTAGACGACTCACCCTAAATTTGGTACCCTAATTTGAGTATTTTTGCTGGAGTTCCTTAACTTCTTCCCAGTCGTTTATCTTGACTTCCAAATTACTTGGCGACGAAGATACAGGTGGAACTTAGTAAAGGAAGTTTCCTCATACACTCAAGGTAAGAGACGGAAAATATATTTGACTTCTAAGATTTCTTCGTCACACTGACCCAAAAACATTAAGGGGTGACTTGTTTAGATATGGCCACAGACTGACGAAGGAACGGTTTGAGGTTGGATCAGCTGTGAGGAAATAAGGAACAAAAACGCGGGAGTTTGTGACAAAGATGAATGAATACACAAGGAAAAACCAATGAAAAGTTTCTGGAATTCACTCCCTTTTCAAAGGTACGCCTTATCGCTGGAGCCTCAGCTTGCGGTTATTTGACACCCTTTTTAAATGACCATCTAATTAGTCTCTTCATGACTTTTAATTAGGACATTCTTGGTCTAATTCGTAGTCTATTGTCCAAAATCTTTCCTTCCAATATATTGGTTGTGAACTTACTATTTTTGGGGAACATATCGACTTCTCTATCATTTTCGTAATTATAACTACTTTAAGTCCCTCCTAAAGGCTAAACATTTTCAGAAACAACAAATGTTATCAGTTCCGTAACAGGTATTCAGAAAAGCTATTTGATAATATTTTTTTCAGATATAAAACAAGTTAACCTTCCTCACATATTCTCACACAAACTTTGATAATGAACATGATCGGTATTTGCTCTAAGGAGGGGGATCTTACTATTTATGCTTCCTTGAAAATAAAAATGAATTCTTTCATTCCTTGATGAATATGTAAAAGAAGAAGAGTAAGTTCCAAGGTTGGAAGGGAGGACTTTGGGGTTTCCGATGCCGCAGCGGTAGCCGCGAAGGCCTATCAGGAACCATGAAGTCTCTTATGATAAGTAATATTGGCAAATAATATTACCTGAAATTTCTAGGTTATTGTAAATGTATTCGTAAATTATACAAATGTACGAATACTGTATTTGTAAACATCTGTTCCTGACGAACCTTTAAACAAAGTTTATTTTAAATAAAACCGGGGCTAACTATGCCATTCTTAACATGGTTGTTAAACTGACGTAACCGGAATATGAGGCAGTCCTCAAGAAACTGTATAAATCCAATATACTGTGCCTATAGTTAACATAATTTGGTTGAATTACGCGTAGAGTTTCGCAAGTCATTAAAACAACTTTTCGGGTCGTTCGCTGCGACCCATCGGGTCATTGTACGGTATATTTGGAATGCGGCTTAGGCCGAATCTCTTGGGTCAAATTCCCAAGCGTTGGAACCTATATATTAGAGGCACGTGACAGTTTGGGAAGGCTGAAAATCCATGAAGGCTGCAGTCCAGCATAATGGTATTTTAGAGCTAGTAAATCATAGCCGAAACATAGCGAAAGGATGAAAAGTCCAAGATGACTATCTGCGTTGAACTGCTGTATTTTCACTATGGAAATAAACATTAACTAGGTAACTTAATCCAAAAATATGAACGATCACGAAAGATGTGAGATATCCTAAAATGTATCACCAATTTTACTTGGTGACAAGCTGATTGTTGAAACATCTGACAGAGTTATAACGTTCTATTCCTTAGAGAATGGTATTATAATGTTTTGCTAAACCGAAGCTTATAGTTAATCTCCTACATATGTGATAGATTAGCATGTAGATAATCTATGATCTTCACTTTAACTCTGACGAAACGTTATAATACTGGGCCATAGTACGAGGAGCCACGTATATCAAGAACAAAGGAAACAATAGTAAATATAGAATCAATAAATCCTTTATGTAAAGATAGTAATCGGAGGGTTTAGAGGAAAAAAACAGAAATTGTTTTCATCCTCAGTCTTTCAACCTCCTTCCTCTCTGTCAATTAACCCTACAGCATGTACAGGATATTGCTTACTCAATTTTCAAACTTTAACATCTTACTTACCATTAACTTCCATTGTTTCCAACCTTCCTACCCCCCTACATTTAACCAGGGTGCACGTGAATAGTATACCTGATGATATCACACGGCAATTAAACCGGTCAAACATTGATGTTTATGAATTGGTCATTAGATATCTTATTCCACCAAAAGCAAAACTCGTGTCGAATGAACGATAAAGTAAGCTTGATGAAAGCAAAACTAAAAACCATAAAAATTCAGAGATAGTTATTTTAAGACTCATTCGACACTAAAATAGAAATTTTTAACCACAAAAAACAGGATTCGCGAAACTATAATGCAGATGCAAACATTACTTCTTGTCTTCCATCTCCAAGAGTCAGATATTTTTTGTGCGAATCTTATTAAAACACTGAATAAATTTCTACTTTGATATTTCAAATCATTGAAAATAAAATTATTTCTATGTAATTCTTTCGTTTCTTTAATTTCCGTTTCATCGAAGTAGAACAAATCCATCTAAAGAAGTATATAGTATTATCATATAAGAATCAAATAGAAATCTTAATTTTCCGACGCTACGATAATCATTTCATTCAATCCTGCAATAAACGTCAAGATATTTCTGTACATTGTGTTTGAGTAACTTCACGAAAGCCATTTTTCCTTCCCTGTAGCTCATGCACCAAAACATTATTTTCACATAGAACATTTAATAAATACCGTGGCCTATCCTTTTTAACTATCCAGTTTGCGAACAGAATTAGACGACTCACCCTAAATTTGGTACCCTAATTTGAGTATTTTTGCTGGAGTTCCTTAACTTCTTCCCAGTCGTTTATCTTGACTTCCAAATTACTTGGCGACGAAGATACAGGTGGAACTTAGTAAAGGAAGTTTCCTCATACACTCAAGGTAAGAGACGGAAAATATATTTGACTTCTAAGATTTCTTCGTCACACTGACCCAAAAACATTAAGGGGTGACTTGTTTAGATATGGCCACAGACTGACGAAGGAACGGTTTGAGGTTGGATCAGCTGTGAGGAAATAAGGAACAAAAACGCGGGAGTTTGTGACAAAGATGAATGAATACACAAGGAAAAACCAATGAAAAGTTTCTGGAATTCACTCCCTTTTCAAAGGTACGCCTTATCGCTGGAGCCTCAGCTTGCGGTTATTTGACACCCTTTTTAAATGACCATCTAATTAGTCTCTTCATGACTTTTAATTAGGACATTCTTGGTCTAATTCGTAGTCTATTGTCCAAAATCTTTCCTTCCAATATATTGGTTGTGAACTTACTATTTTTGGGGAACATATCGACTTCTCTATCATTTTCGTAATTATAACTACTTTAAGTCCCTCCTAAAGGCTAAACATTTTCAGAAACAACAAATGTTATCAGTTCCGTAACAGGTATTCAGAAAAGCTATTTGATAATATTTTTTTCAGATATAAAACAAGTTAACCTTCCTCACATATTCTCACACAAACTTTGATAATGAACATGATCGGTATTTGCTCTAAGGAGGGGGATCTTACTATTTATGCTTCCTTGAAAATAAAAATGAATTCTTTCATTCCTTGATGAATATGTAAAAGAAGAAGAGTAAGTTCCAAGGTTGGAAGGGAGGACTTTGGGGTTTCCGATGCCGCAGCGGTAGCCGCGAAGGCCTATCAGGAACCATGAAGTCTCTTATGATAAGTAATATTGGCAAATAATATTACCTGAAATTTCTAGGTTATTGTAAATGTATTCGTAAATTATACAAATGTACGAATACTGTATTTGTAAACATCTGTAATTACTTAGCGATGTTCTTCATGTACTAATATTTACTTCCGTAACTAATTAGGAAATGATTTGAGTTAATTTTAAATGCTGAGTAAATTAACTTCGACACCAGATCCATCCTCTCGCAACTTCGGAATTTTATGATAAATATGAAATAAATAAATGGATTTTCCCAAAAACCCTACCTGCGCAGATATATCCATCCACTTTTGCGACCCACCTCTGAAAAGATATTGGTTGGCACTCTCTCCGAGGGGCTTACCCTCAGAAATCTTAGATGCGTAAAAATTTTGAAAATATTTCCAAGAGCGTTATAAATCACTTCAAAATTTTCTGAAAGCTATTATGAGCGCGTTCCACTTAAACTAAACTCCGGTTTCCTTTGGGGCCAAAGAACTCTTTGTGATTTATGGCAGCGATTGCGGATTCTGCTCCACAAGACGTGGAAAATGGAGAGCTACGACTTTTAAAAACTCGCCGTACTAACTCTATAAAACACCGAATCTTTTGGAGCGAAATTCCGCGCGTGGTCCAGGAATAGGGTCACTAGTGCTGCACATGCTTGTGAAGTACGCAGCGCCGGTGGAGGCCCCGCACGGGACTTCTGGGAACTTTTGGGAAGCCCTCGAAAATGCGACCGTCACCAAAGCAAACATGAGTGAGCGCAGCTGCTTTAGGGTTTCCTCCCTGCAAATAACGCCTCACCGACGGGAAGTTTGTGAAACCGGGCCCTTTTCCGAGAATTTAAAAATGACGAGTTCTTCGATTCGTGGAGTGCTGGGGAATGAGTGAGAGATAGGAGGGATCATATTAGCATCTCTAATATCCTTAATGGTATATATTAGTAGTATCTATAAGTTGTATTCATTATTAGCATCTATAAGTGGCGTTTATTAATAGTATCTATTACTAGTAACCGAGTGATAAAGTAAGAAATGAGGAGGTTCTGCAGCACGTGGGAGAAGACAGAATATTGATGGATATTATTAAGAAACGTCAGAGAAACTGGATTGGGCAATTTCTAAGGCATGAAGGACTATTGAAAATGGCAGTAGAGGGAGCGGTGGAGGGAAAGATTAAGAGAGAGAGAAGGAGAAGAAAGCTTTTGGATGAAGTAAAAGGAAGAGAAGGATATGCAAAATTTAAAGTTAAAGCCTTGGGAAGGAAATTATTTTTAAACCAATGACGCCAAGGACCTGCCATTTGGCAGAAAACCAATGATGATGATGATGACTAGTAACCAGAGGCGTAGCCAAAGGGGTGGTTTTGTGGGTTCAAACCCCCCAAGAGAACAGTGCCAACAATAAACAAAAGTATCTCGTTATTGTGCCATACAAACATCTCTGGGGATTCGCAGGGAATACACGTTAAAAAAAACCAGTTTCTGTTTCATCAGATTTTGGGCAGTAGTTCTTACTGACCCTGGATTGTAGGCAATAGAGTGTTTCTCCTTGACTCTAAACCCCCTATCAACAATTCTGGCTAGGCCACTTGGTGTACCTATTAGTATTATTCATCACCTGATCTAGCAGCATCTATTATTAAAATTTGTTAGTAGTACCTAGTATTAGTATTTATTTTTAGTATCTCCTAGTAGTATTTATTAGTAGTGTCTACTAGTATCTATTGTGTCTGTTCGAAGATATGATGCAATTTAATTGAGGATGATTGAAGCGATCACGTAACTTTACAGACTACTCAGAAGCATTAGAGATCAGCTGGGAAAAAATGAGGCGTTTCACTAGTAAACATTATAGGAAAAAGAAATTAGAAACTGCATTTTTATGGATCATTTCCTTAAAATTTTTTCTGTGTTTCAAACTTTGTATCAACTTTTCAAGCGATATAAAATGACAAGAAAGTTAAGGAACGACAAGAAATTTATTCTGTTCTAAGAGCTAAATATAAATCAATCATCTTTATGTCATCCATTGGTTATTGGCGATGGATATATACGTAGCGAATGGATTTTTCCGAAAAAAATATACTATAGCCCAAACGTAACGAGTTAATAGGTAAAACTGATTGTCTCTTTAAAGAAAAACCCAGCCTCCATGACGTAGCGGTTACCGTGCTGACCTTGCAACGTTGAGATCCCGGGTCCTGATTCTGGTCGGGACATGGTTGCTTGCGTGTGAATATTCGTTAAGAAGAAATTGTAGTAGTAGAAATTTTAAAAGTGCTTCGACAGCTAAGGTCATCTCGTACGAGAGCCCCCATCTGGGATCAAACCCGGAACAGCTTTTACCTAAATCGAATGCGTTACCCACATGGCTATCCGGAGACCCAAAACGAAATTATTATCATTATTATGATGAACTGATCTTGAACAAAAGAAAGGAAATCCTATAAAGCCATCTACCGAGATGGCTAACAGCTATTGACTTCTGTTTCCGAAATATTAAACAGTTATCGACTTCTTTTTATTCGGTTTTTAGATGAGATTAAACCTGCCTTTTTCTTAAAATTTATTTCACCCTCAGTAGGTTTCGCAGATTTTTCACACTCTCCTCCTTGTGGGTGTTTTCCAGCCGTGGTCTATTTTTTCCTAGGAACGAACTTAGATTTTTAAACCCATAAAGTAGTTTTCCTTTGTGCACTTTTATCATGGCATATCCTTTAAATTTCATATGTCAAAGGGTTAGATTTATAAAGAGACTTAGTCTCATTTTCGTCCGAATGAAGTAGCATTATTATTATTATTTCTTGGAAAATTCAGGAACCGGGTCCGCAACAAATGGAATAACTGTCATTTGCTCCAAGATTCGTCAAACCATAACATTTTTATTTATTTGATTATAATTGGATAAAGACATTCTGAAATAAAAAAATTTATTTATATTCATTCCCATAAAGTGAAATTTAGACGTAGGATGCTATTCACCGCCAACCACTAGCCGAAAATCGTATCGCAGGGCTCATAAATAGTTATGAAGAAAGGGAAAAACTATGTACGTAGTTATGAAATAAAGAGAAAACTGGGCAACATATCACAAATACTAAAGATGCTTTATAAAGGAGAACACGAGATGACACGTTATCGGTAGAAAAACATGCGGCAATAGTAGGACACTGTAACCTTCGAACAATTAACAGGAAATCGATGCTTTAGAGCCTGCTAACCTAGTAGGGATCGAACCGAGGACTGCTTTGGAGGCCAAGACGAGGGCCCAATTTCCGCGATGTCTGCGCATTGGCTGCGAATTTAACTTTGCGCAGTTACCATAGGGACCGCTGCTATTCGTGGAGGGGTGAAGAATGGATCTAGGAGATGAGGGGGATGGGAATTTAGGGGAGGAAAGGTCCAAAGCCCAGGAGACTGTAGAGGTCCTACGTGGGAGTCGTGTATTTCGCCCTTTAACTTGTTAAGAAGAGTTTATCTGCGAAATTGGGTTGAAAAGGGAGGCGATGGTGAAGATAAGAAAGGGAAAAAGTTTCGAGGTAGACGCAAAAGTTATAACAACTATCTTTACGACTTTGATATTTATACGTCAAGTCAAAGTGTGACCTTTTGTAACGCGAGAGTTGTGCTTGACTGCTATTACCAAGTAATCTTTATAAAAATTCGGAAAAAGTATGAAAATATTGGTGCAATACTTAAAATGCGTATTGGATATACAATGGACATCGGAAAATTGAGATTGAATCGAAATATTTAAGTGCCTCTGAAACTGTTTATAAATAAGATAATTTTCTTACTTATTTGTCTAAAGAAAGGTATTTTAAAGATAAATTTCTATGCCCGCCCTAAATAGTTTAGCATAAGATCTAGAAAACGGATCACTACGATTCTCACAATCGGAATGAATTTTTGATGAGAGCTTTATATAGAAAGAGCTTGCTTTCGATACATTAGAAACTATTTTGGGGCGTTTATAAATATGAAAATATTTTTAAATTTAATTTTATCCTTTGACTCTTTTAACTACAGCTTTTGGAGCTTTTCTCGAAACCCTAATATGTTATCACAGCCGTCTTCCTTTCCTTGTAGTTTTAACTACCGGTCTTAACCTATCTACGTACCAAGATTTTCCGTATCTTGGAAAGTTTGCGATTACAGATTCGAGAACCCAATTCTGCAGTACAAGTCTAGAGTTACCAGTTCTTGTAGAAAATCCTTTCACTTATTTTTCTATGAGTAGTACATAAATAATAAAACAGGAAAACTCTATCCTATTTCTATTTGAATGTAAATAATAAAAACTATACCCGGTAAACCGTATATCTCTCGCATTTTTATTTAAACTCTTCTATTGAATAGAATGGAATAGGCCACCGTTGGTTAAGTTAATTAACATTGAAGTGACACCAAAAACCGTCAGCGATATTTATATCTGTAAATTTTACTGATAGATTAAAGTTGTGTTAACTATATCGTAGCCCTCTTACTTAGTATCCTCTAAATACTGAAAAAGTTTCTCATCATATATTTTAGCTATTTCTATCTGTAGGTCAGTTTTTACGCTGGTTTTTCATAGGTTCACGTTTCCATGATCTGTATACTTAAAAATATTTTTTTTGTTCTTATTTCAATCAAAAGACACTTCTAATTATTTTCTAAGTAATTTTACCTCACTCTAATCTCCAACATCGAGTATAATTCATGGTTAGATTAAAACAAACCAGAATTATAACGCTTTCTCAGAATGTCTTCAAACATTACGGTTTTGCTAAGGAATAAACAGGAAAAAGCATAGTTCTCGTTCCAACGTGTAAATGCAGCAAAAATCAATAAAAAATATAGGAAAGAAGGAAAAAATGACCACATTATTAGTAATTACACGCATTATATAAACAAAACCGAATCCTTACAAAGGGAAAACAAATATCAAAAATGGACAAAGATTGGGTTGGATGATTTTTAGGGAATTAATTGCTGAGAGAAGATCATAAAATCAAAATCTGAAGAAGAGTAACTAAGAAAGATAATAAGGTTTATGAATAATACGGAAAGGTCTCAATATCGAAAAAGGGGAAGTAATAAAACTAGACTAAATATACCGCTTCGATCTAGTTCATTTAGTAAACTCTCCATAGATAACTTCAAAAATCAGTTAAGATAACTTTTCTCTGTTAAAAAGGTTTGGAAGCATATTTACGTCATAAATTATACCCGCATTTTTAAAAACAAAAGAATCGTAAGGTTAAATTTCCATAGGTTTTGAGGTATGATTTACGTGTATCACTAAAAAAATTTCCTTCGGCATTTACATCGTTAATTATCGCTTCGTGTGCTTTAATTTCCCGGGTGAAATATGTATGCTATTTTTTCGCCTACGGATAAATTACTTACAGTCTACCGAACCGTACAGCTACATTGGTAATTAAGTACATTCTCAATTTAATGATGCGATATTTGATAAGTTGGCCGCGGTCCATGACCTTTAGAGAGGAAAGCGATTCCGCTCAATAGCCCAAATTGCTGGCTCCGAAAGCCATGAAAACGACACCGCGATTTAAAAATTCAAGCGGAAAAGAAATTTTGCCTGGGAATCGATGGGAGAACACTTTAACAAAGTGCTGTGATTGATTTATTTTTCAGGTAGCAAATTGATTCATACTCTTCGAACGTTTAATTTATTGCGAAAAAGCGTGAATATCTAAGTGGCGTCGTTAACCCCTCTCTATTCTAGTAGTGAACGGATTTCAAAATTCGATTTAAATCCAGGTAATTATGAAAATGGCATTCCATTACAAATGCATTCCGTTCACGCCATCCATTCCGTCACAGTGTCCATTCGCTTCATTTTAAACTTTTTAATCACTTTATAAGTCCGTAGTCAATTTTTTAGCTAACGATATTAAAGGTAAAGAACTGAAATGCCATAAAAATTGTCATACGTTTTCATGGAATAAGTTTAAAAAACACTGAAATCTCCGTAATGTTCAGTATAAGTATGGACAGATATAAAATGTAGAAATAACTGATTAGTAATAAATAGAGGCATTATAGGATGGACTAAAAGTCTGTAAAAAGCAATTAATACCCATTTCCTGTGTCGAAGTTTAATTATTTCAATTAAAACCCTTTCTTCCCCAACTACCTCTAGTATCTCTGTGTTTGTTTTTCTATTTACTCAGCCTACTTTTTCTATTCTACGACACACTCGCATCTCGAAGGTCTCTAATGTTCTGATGGCTTCCTTTCGTAAGGTCCACGTTTCACACCAATAAGGCGAAACTCTCCACACCAAGGATTTTACCAATCTTGATATACCAATGTCTTCATAAATAATTCAAATTCATGAGTATGATATTTACTCAGGATAAATACGCGCAGCAACTTCTACTGATAATCATAGATTGAATTTAACGTATAATTGTTCGAAAACTAGATGTAATATTTGCTCGTCGATATCCTAATTTCTCCTTATAGCGTCTGATCACGAAAACTCTTGATTAGCCTAAATTGATTAGTCATATTTCACGAATATTCAAGAAGTAACATCGTTGAATTTTGGGTAGGAAGCAGAAAAGTTTATGCACTCTACAGTTTATAAATTATCATAACGTCTAACATATATAAGATTCGAGGAATAACATGTGTAAAAATAGCGACATGACTAGGACTCGAACCCAGGACTCCCACAGGGCAGGTATTCTGACCACTGAACTACCATGCAGCGTCCCTTCCACACTATTTGGGAATACTTTTGTGAGCAACGGAAAGTGGAAGACCTAGGTTCGAGTCCCAGTCATGTCGCTAATTTCGCATCCGTTATTCCTTGGGTTTCAGCCGCACGGCTCTTCCTTAGTTACTCACCTTCCCCTCAAGCATTTAAGATATTTCGGTATTCTTTCTGACATTCACTACAACTCAAATTCCCGGAGAACGTGTTTAAAGTGATATGATACGATACAACCCATAAATAAAGGACTCGAGTAAGGGGAATGTATAGGATATAGAGGTCAGAATGTATGGAGGGGATTGAAGCGAAGGCCGTAAATGGGTCATCCTGCTTTTTCTTTTACCACATCCACACCCTCAAAATGACCAGAGATTATCGATCACAATCGCACCCTCCGTTCCCCCTGTACTTGCTCCGTCCTCTCTAATCTTTCCTTCCATCTACGCATCATCCTGGCCCATTTTTCAGGTCAAGTTTATAAGGAATTTAATTTTCGTGCGGTCATGCACGGACCGCGATATGAGAACTTACTGATATATCTATCTCAGATATATGAGTTGTTGAATGCTTTCGATACTTTTTAACCCTTTAACTGATTTTCCCGTGGAAAGAAAGAAAGAGACACGACTGTTAAAATAATATTCAAATTAAATTGACTCCTTCAGCCGTAAAATGTAAAGATAATAAAAACAAAACTTATCTTTGGTGTGGTTCTCTGTTGCCTTTGGTAAAAACTACTGAAGATGAGAACATAGTTCTCGAAATGCGTATATAGTACCTTGATACGTGTGTGCTTCCCTGCAACGTTACTGGACTATACCAACTGGACCATACCAAAGGCAACAGAGAACCACACCAAAGATAAGTTTTATTTTTATTATCTTTACATTTTACGGCTTAAGGAGTCAATTTAATTTGAATATTATGATTTTCCCGTATCAGACACGGGTCCACATTTTGACCGATTACCTTGTGTGTGTTATCCCGTATTCGCCTTTATCACGCGGTTCTTACGTTTTCCGCATGAGTATGTATACTATATTAGAGGTTCTCTGCTGTCAATTTTCCATACAATTTCAATTAATTGTCATACATTTATTTCATACGCGAGGTACTGCGTTTTGCCTTCTTTTCAGTTTTTTCAATATCCTTACGTTTCCAGCAAAGCAGTTTGCTGTTTGTTACTCAAAAAGAGATGACAGTGGCTAGAGAATCCCTAAAGAAACGACAAAAACAGGAACAGAATAGGATAAGGGTAAAAGGTAACTTTAAACATCAAGATGTGCGCCTAGGAATGTTCCCAAGGAGAAACGGACGTGATAAAAGTCTGGCAGGACCGAGACTTGAACCAGGGCTGGTATACCTCTTTCCGGGCGACTGTTAACCAACTTAGCTACCAGGATCTTCCACTTTCCGGGTGAATCCTCTACCCTATTTATCTAATTAAGCTATCGTGCCAGGAATATCTGGCATCTCCTTGGGAACAAAGAAAGGATAACATCAAAAGAACTTAATAACGCTAGACTAATTCGAGAAGGAATTTAATGCGTGCAATGTGTAGTGATTCATAATTTCCTAAGATTGTATGTATGTACCAACTTCTTATTTATAGAAGAAAATACAGCCTCTGGCTGATAAAGATTCTACGTCTATTACCCAGTTGAACTCCTAGAGTTACTATCGAGGACAAAGGTACCTCTTTTGGGACATCTCAACGAAATGTAGCCATAAAACTCGCATCATTCTTGCTAATGTTACTATAGCTTCTGATAGTTATAACACAAAAAATTGTGAGCGTTCAAGCTCACTCTTCAATACGTCTTTCACATATTCCAGACAGCCCATGGCGTCGATCAATGAGATTATTTAAAGCGAGAGTAGCTATAAACACCGTTACGCCTCGAGTCTGCAATTTTCCTTTCATAGGAATTTAAAGCCATACATTTTCGCGGGAATCGTGACTCCTAAGCCCACGTGTAAAAATGGGTATCGGATGGTGATTACGCTCAGTTATCGTTGGGAGAATGTGTCAATTTGCATAAAGATCACGTTTTGGCTGTCACATTTTACCTCAAGGGCGTCCCACTTCATTTACTTCGTTGGAGCTATCTTTCCCATTTTTGGGTTCTTCTTGCGTGTAAATGATTCATCGAAAATCTCTCCGATAGAGAGCAACGCGTAGTACTGGACGGAATTAGTTCTAACGTGGATAAGGTGACCTCAGGCGTCCCGCAGGGTAGCGTAATCGAACCGTTATTACTTTTAGTATACATCTACGACCTTAACAATCTCATTGATAGTAAAGATAGGATACTTATCGGACGACACTGTTATTTACAGGAAAATAGAGAGTAGAGAGGATAGATCCTGGTCGAATGACTTAGATAAAATTATGAAATGGTGCTGTGATTTGCAATTAGAGCTAAATGTAGACAAATGTTCAGTAATTCACTTCTTCAAAAGAAAATCTATTATTAAAGGTTAACCGTACAGTCTTCGTGGGATAAAGTTATTAACAGTAGAATTAGTGAAATATCTAGGAGTAATTCTCACGAATAACTTAACATGAAGCACCAACATCCATAATATATGCGGGTAAGCACTTAAGAAACTCAGCTTCGTTAAGAGAGTTGTCGATCGTAGCGACGAAAAAGTTCGCGAGCGATGTTATTTTGCGTTAGTTAGGCCTCATCTTGAGTATACGTGTAGTGTAGGTATGGGACACTGCCGATAAGAGTTGCATTCGGGAATAAGAAAGGGTGCAGAGAAAAGGTTTTATGAAGAATTGACGACAAATCAGTGAGCGTCACTCAGATGCTTCAGGACGCAAGATGTGAATCTTTAGAAGTTAGAAGATATAAAAAAAGGATTAATTTACTGGATACATTTAGAGAAAGCACGTTCGGAGATGTTGTAGTCGATATAATGCGTTTTCTTTGTTACATAGGCCGTTCTGATTCTGCGAGAAAGATCAGGGTAATAGATTCCAGAAATAATACATTCAAGAACTCATTTTTTCCGCGAACGATACGCGAAAGTATTCGATTAGGGAAATAGGGTCATGGTGTATGCACTCCCTGCCACACGCCGAAAGGCGTCTTGCAGGGTACTTACACAGACATAGACAACAAAGAGGGCATGACTGCAAAGGAACGACGGCAAAATATCTTTGAAAAAAATAAGAATATGAGGTTTAGGAGAAAAAAGAAAGCGCCCATTTTCAGGTGATGATAGCCATTCTAAAGGCGAAAACGGGTCGTAAATAAAACATTTGCGGAAGTTACGTTGATTTCCGCCTTCTACACGGAGTTTCAAGAGAGCAACACACATACATAAGTATTCTATTTTCGGTAGGTTCATGTGTCTTAATTTTCCCTACTACGTCATTTGTTTTTCTTTTTCTGGTACCTTACCCCAACCTTTTACATCATCTAATAACTTTTGTCTTTGCCATCTCGAGTAAGAGAAATCGTCTACCTGTTCTAGTTTTTTACTATCTACTCTGATCGTTAACTTAGTTTTCTTTCCTTTGGTGATCTCATTACTTTAGTTTTACTTACATTTTTTTTCATTCCAATTCTCCAATGCTTTGTCGTTTATTGCATTCACCGCCGAAATATTTCATTAGATTAGTTGATACGCTACTGATTTCAGATAAAGTATACATGTATCTTCAGGTTACCGAATCTTGAGAAGCGAAGGATTTTTATAGAAAATAACATATAAGATGAAAATTTGTGAAAGAAAGGAAGAAGACAAATAGGAGATTGCATGATGTTACGCATGAGCATACATGGATGATACTACTGAGCTATAAATCCTCAAAGTAAATAATTTAACTTGATTGTTTATACGTATAAAGGGTTTAGAAACCAGGTGCGAACCACGATGCTGACCGGGTATCGTGAAAAAATTGGAAAGCTACGTGTATTAACAGGTAGCGGGTACAAAAGGTCAATAAGTAGGCATGGGAGACGATGTGCTGACCACGTATCACCCAAAGTAATTACCGCTTGACTAGGCTTTAACACAAACGGATATTGCACTATGGGCTTTGCGCCCTTGTTTAATATTTGATATTGTGAATATAACATTCCTCAATTAAAAATTTCATAAAGATAATTTACAATTCATTTTCCTTCTGGATTATTGCTCTCTTTTTTGTATGATTCAGCTCACTTTTTCTTGGCACAAACAGAGGAATCACGAAAATTCTTACCTACGGTTATTGTACCATTATTCTTTTGAACCGTAAATCAATCTACCTTCAGCACAATCTTAGATATTACTTTAAGAACAGATTGGGATGGCTAACATTTAATCATGTTAATGTTGATGCTAGAGAGAAAATCAATCGATGAATGGATTATTCAAAATTTCTGGCCGTGGTTGCGGAGTGGTTAGCGGGCTAACGCTTCAAACCCGAGGATTCGGGTTCGAGTCCCGGCTAATCGGATTTTTCTGGTTAGGGATTATTAAAATTGATGCAACTGTTTCCATTAAAGAGGAGTTATTATTATTGTTATTATAAAGCGAGATAAAACAAGATGAGAAAAAGATTGTTGTTTTAGTTGTAATTCACTGTCTTTTCCACACAAATTTGGGTGCCTCCTTTTGAGTATTGTAGTGACTCGAGGGGATTTTTATTTTGAATTTATGTTTCTCCGAAAAATAAATAAATAAAAATATATTTTCTACGAAAATTGTATATAAAAATTTTAATTTAGATGTCAAATCTCATTCATTAAAGTTTAAAAGGAGATAGGTTGAAAATCATAACTGTACTATTTTTTAAAAACTGAATTGTTAATACATCTACGTCTACATAAGTACCCTTAAGCCCTTAAGCCGCCTTCCGGCGTGTGGCAGGGGGTGTAAACACCAA
>KZ308236.1:443355-469005 GCA_000376725.2 Ladona fulva
CTCTTATTTTACGCTCACTGTCGGATCGGCCAAGTAATATTAATTGTTGGGAACTGAACTGAACTAAATTGAATTTACAATTGTGTCTAAATGTACAAAACTGATGACTTATATTAAATTAATATATTAAAAATATTTTATTACTGTTATTATTATTATCATTATTATTTCTATCCGGTAAAGAATTATCCAAAAATGATCAATAGAATGACATGATATTAAATATATTTAGCTACCGCTGCTTCAATTTTAACACAAATAGTGAAATTCCTACCTTAAAATATTCATTCAGGTAACATTTGGTAGCTAAAGATCTGGTACAGGTCAAATATGAAAACATTCCAGAGATGTAATGACCCCCAATAAAAAAACATATCCGTCATGTAAATGCCATCCATGTGCGCAGTAAACCGGCATGTTCCGAAGTACGAGAGGCAGACATTATGCAAGTTATAAATTAGAGAACATTTTCGACCGGCTGAGAGTAATTTATCAACCGTCAGGTTTTTTTTCCTTTGAAGGTGTGACATCGAGAAGTGCTGAGCATTTGTGTTTGATTGGTGCCATAAAAAACCGTGCGCTAGTTCATTAGGAAAAATGGGTCACTTTTTATTTCTTAATTCACGCCGGGGCTCAAGTGACCCGGTTAAGGTACGAGTTTCCGAAAGAGCTCAAGGGAAACTTTCGGGGGCCGCGTTCACAACTTTTACCATTTAATATTTTCCTCTCCGACGTCTTCATAAACGAATTGGATCTTCTTGTGTTTATGGGAAAAGAACGATGAATTTCTGTGAGAATAGCCCCTATATCAACAGGCTAACCAAAAAGCTAATATCTAAGAAGTTTGCAACTGTTATCAAATGATGAAGCGAGAGACATTGGGAGGGAATTAATGTAAGTAAAAGCAAAGTTATGAAGTACAATAAGAGAGAGAAAGTCCAGTTAATACTTGATTTGGATGGAGAGGTATTAGCTCCTATTCTAAGGCAACTTCCTCGGTAGTGTTCCATCTAGCGAACAGAAATTCGGAAGGAAGGAAAAATTCTAGGAAACGCACCAAATAATTTAGGAACTTTTGGGAGACTACTAATGCACTAAACATTAAAACTACGAGGTTCGAGTTCCGGATAATTGGGCTTTTCTGGTTCAGGAAAGATTGTGTATATCTATATAAGTATCCTGCAAGCCGCCTTTCTGCTTGTGACAGGGGAGTTTTAAACGTACTCGTCAATAATATAATTATTAAATTGGGATTATCTTACTGTTTCCATTACAGATTTTATTATTATTAATTATAATTATCTTATTATTATATTAATTCTTATTTAAAGCATAGCAAAAAATGGAGGCCATCGAAATGTGCGTTTGGCATATCACTGAATGCATCAAAGTTTTCGGTTGATTGGAAAGCATATTAAATATTTGAGAACATAGATTGAACAAAATATGAGGTGAATTGATAGTTAATAAACCTAAACGATATTATATTCATAACTTTTTGCGTAAATAGAAGAGCAAATAAACAAACGAAGCAAACTTGATTCATAGTATTACATTTTCATCTGTAAATTCGTCAAAAAAATCTAAAACATTGAATTCTTTCCAAAAGGCTACTTAAATCGAATTTACTGTTGAGGCGACTAACCCTGATATCGACTAGACTTTCAGTCAGAGGAAATTTGGTTCGTACTAACATTGTTTACATAACAACGTTCGTCGAAGTAAACAAACGTTTAAACTAAACCGACTTTCCCGGACGAAACGCATTCAAGATTGTCATGATCATCGTAAAATATACTTTCCGCAGTAATAATGAGCCACTCATGAAATGATTCATTATTTCACCGTTATTCCTAAACTCTATATCTCAATTTCTACATTCTAGTCAATTTTACATATGAATACTATTCTCTTTGTCAGGAGAAGAAGGGAATGGTATTTTCATTTTCATATTCATGGCAGTCAAGTCAATAGACGTGAAATTGAAACCATAATAGTATCTCATTCAATTGGAAGTTATTCCGTGCAAATAAATTCGAAATATTATAGCAGTTCTTTCCTTCAGTCTGATCGAGAATTAACATTATATAATGGCGGCTATCATTAATTCTCACATTTCATTGTTGTCATTTCAGCTCAAAAATTTAAAAGGGCCTCTCGAAAGACTTCTCTACAGCAAGATGATGAGAAGTGTCAGATTATTAGTATTCATCGAATTTATCTCCTTTCCTAGAAGGAACAAGGAAGTTGATCACTGGAAGAAGATAATGAAGAGGGAGCGATGATGGATTAGAATAGCAGGAGTGTGGGCAGTTGAGATTGGGACGTGATTTCAATATTCCTATATCCAAGATCGTTGGGAGCAAATTTCCTAGAATACCGCAGGTCCAAACCAATCATTTAAAAGCAAATTTCCAGGCATATGAAGTTCGCTGAATTCTGAAGAAGAAAATATTGGATACCGAAAGGGATTGTCTACGGATTCCAAGCATACACTTCCTGCAAATATCAGAGGGAAAATGTCTCGAAAATAATTGAATTCTATGCCGTATAGAACGCCAGACTATTTACGGAGCATGGTTTGCTTTAGGTCGATTTACCCTCATCGAAACTTATTTCAGTTTAACAGAGGTCCTATCTGTTTCCACAAGATATCCAACAAGCAAAGGTCTCTTTTCAAGAGATTATTATACAAGCTAAATGGAATGCAATCGAAAGGTGTAAGTTGAATGTATTTCTCTTTCTTCTAATTTCCAAAGTTAGAAATATTTATAGGTTACGCCAAATAATATAATTTCAACATTTAACATAAGATTTAGGATAGTCAGTTGTAAAGCAAAAGCAAGACTATCCACGACAGCAATCACGGAATTAAAATTGTTTGTTAAGATCGCAATTAACGTTATCAATTCTATAATTATTCAAAGAGCATACGTAAAAGAGTAAGGAATGTTTGGAGGCATAATGCTTAATGGTTACATAAATAGATCCCAAGGCAATTATCGATGTAAAATATTTTCTGTGCCAATTTAAATAAAAATGTTTCCCCATCCCACAGTCGTTTATTTGAGCCCTCAAAATAGCTCATCTTTCGCAATAAAACGAGAAATTAAAAAGGAGAGATATTCTTCCCTCCAGACCCTTATTGATTTCTCTAAGAAGAGCTATTTATAGACATTTCAAAGCGCCTTGAAATAATATCGGATCCAAAGACCAAAGATATTTATACAGAAAAACTCTTGACTTCCGCTATTAAGAGCTTTTAATATGCATCAGAGACCAAGATACAAAAAAAACCAAACAAAAAATATGGGAAAAGCTTTTTGACTAATTGAAATTCAAAACGTAAACGAATACTTTTCTTTTCGGAGAAAATTCACAATCCCTCAAGTAATAACCGGATGTACGGACCAAACATTCCATTGACCTTATAGCCATAAAAAACTTTCTATTAGCTGTTATTTCTATTAGCTGTTATTTCTATTAGCTGTTATTTCTATTAGCTGTTATTTCTATTAGCTGTTATTTCTATTAGCTGTTATTTCTAATAGCTGTTATTTCTATTAGCTGTTATTTCTATTATAGTTCATTACATAAAAGAAGGAAAAGAAGGAACATCTCAACAAACATTTCACGAAGTTGGCTATTTTAATCCTATTTTACGTACACAATTATGTTCAATATTCATTGAAAAAACGTATGCTCATATACATATATACCGAATACGTTTATCACTTTTGTAACTTTTACTATCCTTTATGTAATCCAATATTTGTGAAACATATTAAAACATAAGCATCGATTTTTAAATATTTTCCCTCACCCATAGTATAGGGTCGAAAAAGCATTTTCCGATAACAATTCTTTTAAAAGAAATCCTTTTCATTTGCTGCTTCCTTAATATAGCCCGAATCTCAATAGTAAATCAATGATGCCGTTAAAGGCTATTGCTAATACATTAGTCATCGAAGAAACAAAAACCATCTTGAACCTTTCCCTATATCCCAAAAGTTTCACTTTTTAATGCACTGAAACTTGCTTAAAAAGGTTTATAGTGAACTTTAGTCTGTTGAATATTTTCAAAAATATTTTTATTGCCTAAAACACGTGAATAATCACCCATACTGACCTCCGATTCCAACGGGAGAATATTTTGTTAAACTATGTGCTATAATTATAACAACAGCAAATGTTTTTGTGGCTGGTGTAGTTTATAATTGTGGGTAGTATGTAATGGGAAATTATCATTATTAACGCACCTTTCCAACATTCAGCTGACTTGGAGTAACGTTGCTTTTATTACGGTACGTATATTAATAGGAGTACACGCTGAAATGGCCCATTCAGTTACGCAAATCCCGTCGATAGTTATATACAAATATTCCAATAACTCGTGTACGTACATCTTCATTATTAAATAATCACAGAAAATTATTCAACATTTTTTGCACATCCACACAGACATGGTTTTGTACATCTGAATAACGTACCCATTATTTTCCGATAACGGAAACTCAAATGTGAATAGTTGGATACTAACACATACCCTACACCATATTAAATGAGTAGGGAAACGTTTTTATGCAGCGAGCCTCTTCAAAACTAGAATTCGCACATCTGAACGTAGCTCATTATTGAATGTTGCCTATATCAGGATAATGCCTACATATCAAAGGTCTCAGGTTCGACTCCAGACCATTAGCACCAACTTCCATAAGAAATGAATCTATCGTCACTGGGCGGACTTCGTGGCTAGACATAATGAACTAAGAGAAAAACACTTTGCAATTTCCACGTAACATACAATTCAACGACCGGTTTGGACTAAAATGCCATCATCAGGCCTGATGACTTATTTTTACTGATGATGATGACTAATGATGATGACTAATGATGAAGACATTATACTTGATGATGGCATTTGAGCCGAAACCGGTCGTTGAACTACATACTATGTGGAAATTTCGATTTTCCTTTCTCTTAGTCAATAAGAAATTTATGTAAAGCTTATTTTCATCGCTTGTAGGTTACGTTTCATTGGTAATATTGATTGTAATTGATGGTTGCACGAAGTGGAGATGAGTACTATAGGAAAAGCTACTCAATAGAGGTTCTGATTTCGGTCATTTAATCATGTTTCCGATTAGAAATCATAATTCAGGTAAATTAGATAACTTTCGCAAAATTTCATAAAATTATTGTCAACCAAGCATATACATATTATACTGATTTAATTATGTAATGCTCGAATTGTATTTCCGGGCGTTTATGTTTTCATTTAAAATAGCTTAATTAGTTGCCAATTTGCAACTTAGCCCTTAGCTTGTTTCACACTGAGTTGTGTGTACTGTAGGTATGCAAATAGCTGTACAGGTGACCGAGCAAAGTTATTCACATTTTCATATATTATTTGCAAATTTAAATGGACCGAGATACTATCAAATACCGCTAGGTAGAGTTGTACCTCTACATTCTTTGTGAGTGTTTGTCAAATGGCTTCATTTAACGAGTAAGGAATATGTAGTACGTTCGTTGTTGGAAAACAGTTTTTCATTATTGAGTACACTTACTTTTGTCATTTTGTTATCCTGGTATATATAGTGTATGAATACAAACTGTGTAATGT
This sequence comes from Ladona fulva, assembly GCA_000376725.2. Classification (NCBI taxonomy): domain Eukaryota; kingdom Metazoa; phylum Arthropoda; class Insecta; order Odonata; family Libellulidae; genus Ladona; species Ladona fulva. Next base: position 448,982 of record KZ308236.1, read on the forward strand.
AATTTGCATTTGCCGGAATCGGGCATTGCCCGAAATGCTCACTCAATTCGTGTAAAAGCGCATTCGCATTCCGTGGAATGAGTAACAATTTCGGGCAATGCCCGATTCCGGCAAATGCGAATTACATTACACAGTTTGTATTCATACACTATATATACGAGGATAATAAAATCACAAAAGTAAATGAACTCAATAATGAAAAAAATGTTTTCCAACAACGAACCTACTACATATTCCTTACTCGTTAAATGAAGCCATTTGACAAACACTCACAAAGAATGTAGAGGTACAACTCTACCTAGCGGTATTTGATAGTATCTCGGTCCATTTAAATTTGCAAATAATATATGAAAATGTGAATAACTTTGCTCGGTCACCTGTACAGCTATTTGCATACCTACAGTACACACAACTCAGTGTGAAACAAGCTAAGGGCTAAGTTGCAAATTGGCAACTAATTAAGCTATTTTAAATGAAAACATAAACGCCCGGAAATACAATTCGAGCATTACATAATTAAATCAGTATAATATGTATATGCTTGGTTGACAATAATTTTATGAAATTTTGCGAAAGTTATCTAATTTACCTGAATTATGATTTCTAATCGGAAACATGATTAAATGACCGAAATCAGAACCTCTATTGAGTAGCTTTTCCTATAGTACTCATCTCCACTTCGTGCAACCATCAATTACAATCAATATTACCAATGAAACGTAACCTACAAGCGATGAAAATAAGCTTTACATAAATTTCTTATTGACTAAGAGAAGGAAAAATCGAAATTTCCACATAGTATGTAGTTCAACGACCGGTTTAGGCTCAAATGCCATCATCAAGTATAATGTCTTCATCATTAGTCATCATTGGAATCATGGAAATTGCAAAGTGTTTTTCTCTTAGTTCATTATGTCTATCCACGAAGTCCGCCCAGGGACGATAGATTCATTTCTTATGGAAGTTGGTGCTAATGGTCTGGAGTCGAACCTGAGACCTTTGATATGTAGGCATTATCCTGATATAGGCAACCTTCAATAATGAGCTACGTTTAGATGTGCGAATTCTAGTTTTGAAGAGGCTCGCTGCATAAAAACGTTTCCCTACTCATTTAATATGGTGTAGGGTATGTGTTAGTATCCAACTATTCACATTTGAGTTTCCGTTATCGGAAAATAATGGGTACGTTATTCAGATGTACAAAACCATGTCTGTGTGGATGTGCAAAAAATGTTGAATAATTTTCTGTGATTATTTAATAATGAAGTACGTCCACGAGTTATTGGAATATTTGTATATAACTATCGACGGGATTTGCGTAACTGAATGGGCCATTTCAGCGTGTACTGCTATTAATATACGTACCGTAATAAAAGCAACGTTACTCCAAGTCAGCTGAATGTTGGAAAGGTGCGTTAATAATGATAATTTCCCATTACATACTACCCACAATTATAAACTACACCAGCCACAAAAACATTTGCTGTTGTNAAAGTAGATTAATAGAGTTATAAAAGACATGAAGACAAATCAACAGAAATAAACAAAAAAGAACGAATAACAAAATAGAGTTATAAAGGACATGAAGACAAATCAACCGAGATAAACAAAAAAGAACGAATAACAACACATGAACATAAAAAACCTGTATCTTACAAAAATTATCAAATTTGGAAGTGATTAGCAAAAACATAATTTCGCTTAGTAAAAAGCACGTGAAATATTCAGAACGAAACTAAAGTTAATCAAAAACTGGCTAAAACACTTAAAAAAGACACGAGAAGAAATTACAATAAAAATATACATATATCTGTTAAGCATTCAGCCTGAAGGCCGGCTGTGACCTTATCCCCTCTGCCATCAGCTACGAATAGCAAGGAGAGAGAAATGAGGCTTACTAGGCAAAATGAGGAGTGAGGTAGTTTGCCTTTGCTAATACATATGTACCCAAAAATGTCTCCAACCATTTTGGAAAATAATACAGTGAGTGACTCACGTTTTACCCGCAACTAGATGGAAAGGATAGAAAACTCAACAAATAAGAAAAATGAGTCGATAACGGGCAGACATGAGAAGAAGACGCACGTAGGGTAAAGATGGAGCAGGATATCTCATTCCCTGCTAGCTCGCATCTCAGCGGAGTACTTTCTGCGAGAACAATTGAAGAACCACAGCCCCCGAGCAATTGTCGAATGAACAGCCACAAAGGGTAAAGACGCTTTCCTGCCGGGATATTCTTGGCTCTTCATTACTCCGTATCCTACATCTGCCTCAGAGAGAGAGAGATACTCGGCGGTATTCTCGGCCATGAATCTAAACGAATTCTCGACCTTGCGATAAAACTACATCTTAACGAAGTTATACAACGTTCTTTTCGCCACGGGGACCGTTTGGTGAAGCCGTGGTGATTGGACCTCGAGTGAAGAAACTGCGACTGTTTCCTTCGTTGGTACCGTTGTTTTTTTCGTGCGCTCTCATTTCGTCCTAGGCTAAAGAACGGAGTTCTCGTTATACTTTGGCAATGGAAATTGAAACGTACAATCGTACTATCACTGATGTGAAGTTGGTGAGCCAGGAGGAGCATATGATCTTACTGAAAGCTGTCGGAATAATTAAGTGAGTAGAAATAATAGCCAAAATTAGAATATATCGAGTCAGTATCATGTGGCTACCACATGTCGCCAGCAAATTGCTGATTAAACATGCAATTAATAAATTCGGATTTAAAAGAATCTTGGGTGACGAGACCAAAATTATGTATGGTAATTTATAGCAGTATGTTTTATCTTAAGGAAGAATGGACTTTTATCTTTTTCAGTAGTGCAATTACCCCATATATTTTCTTGTTTCTTGTTGAATTATTGCAATGTAACCAATTAACTATGTGATGTTACTTACGTTTAAATTACTGAGTTTGTGATTTAATTTCACCATCAACTTTTCCCTTGTATATTTTAGCTTCCACTATCAGAATATTCGGAGTTATTCACGCCACCCTTTCTTGTGTTCGTGTTCTACAGCGGCTGTCTTTTTCCTAAGATTTATGTTACTTTTATGTTGCTATTAGTCACAACTCCTTATAAAGTTTTCCATTACTATTTCCATTCGGTCTAATACCAATTTGTTCATAAAGTCTAAATTAACCTGGATAAATAAATAACAACGATTTGATTATCATCATCATTTGAAGTTGGTTTCGAGCTGACTTGGACTTATGAAAAGGGTAAATGAAAGACAGCTGATTAAGATCCTGCTGCCAGAGAGAAAGGGAGAGGTAGGCAAAAATAAGTCGGTCTAAAGCAGAGAGTGAGATCCTGGAGAAGAGACTGCCGAAACTACAAGAATTAATGTATGAAAAGAGTTTGGATGTAAGGATAAGTGTCACATTGCACATTAAAGTGTGCGCCTACGGATATTCCCAAGGAGAAACGGATATTGAAAAAGTCTGACAGGACTGATACTCAAACTCGGATCTTCCACTTTCCTGATGGGTGCTTTAACCAGTTAAGCTGTCGAGACAAAACGTTATATAATGCCGCTTTGGAAGACTTTGGGAATCGTTTAGAAGCATACGCCCTCTTCTCTCTCGTTCGGTAGTCTTTCGAACGGCATTTCTAATTGTTCTGGCACGATAGTTTATTTGACTAGAGCAGTCACCCAGAAATTGGGAGATCTGGCTTCGGGTCCCGGTCCTGTCAGATTTATTTCATGTCCGTTTCTCCTTGGGTAGAGAGCTTGGATGTGTCATAAGCGAAAGATGTGTGCCAGGATTACAAATTGTTGAGGATAATTGTGAAAAAACGTGATAAACAGTGTGCTAGGCTTAGAGTACCGAGAACGGTAAGTCGGTATATATACAAGTATGTATTTTATATGCATCTGAAGTTAATATATGTACATACTGAAATTAAAAATAAATGCTTCCCGAGCCTCTGGTATAATTGTGATCAAACCACGGCTTGTTTTAATGCAAATTGCCTAAATTTCACGGCTTATTTAAATGCGAAAGCACACACCTCAACCAAAACAGTACAAAATGTGTTCACGCGACAAACTTGAGAACTTCGTCAAAGAATAAAGCCTGATACGTACGATATTTCAGCAGCCAAGCTACCATAATCAGAGGCGAACAAAAGGTTTCCACCAATTATATCTACTTAAATCAAGAAATTTAAAGAAAAAAGTAGCTTATCGTCTGTACAAGCTCGTATTTTATTCTCTTTGACGGTTTAGAAGAATAAATCGCTGCATTAACCGAAATTTATGCCTCAGAACTTAAGAATGACGTTGCACTAATATGGGGACTTTTACAAGAATTGATTGCTCAATAATATACTTGATAAAGAACTTGGACGGCACTTGACTGAACCCTAATATTAACATGTCATAAATGAAAGATTCATTGCCCGCGCCATGTTTTAGTACCTCATATGCCATCCGTAGAAACCCTTATCAAAGGAATGGTTGGTTACGTGTTCGAAATATAATCATAACCCAAAGAGGTATATCAGGACCGAGGGCCAAGATATTTTCATTTCATTTTCTCTAAACAATCTTTAAGCCTCTTTCCATGATACTTGGCTTTCTATTCCCAATCTTATTTTACCCAACACTCTTTAAACTGCATTTCTATCTCTCCATCTTATTATATTTCATAAACCAACTTTCTTACTTTCCAAGCAACCCTTGATGCTGGTCACACACACTTTTACAAGCCCACATCCAACTTATTCACAAGCCGCTTCGTCCTTACTCCATTTGTCTACATTCCTTAATGATGTTATCAGATTTAAATTCCATAAATACATCTACATCTACATAAATACCCTGCAAGCCGCGTTACGCCTTGTGGCAGGGGATGAAAACACCGGGCGTTCGGACTATTTTTTTGGCCTATTATTATCATGTTCGCGGAAAGAATGAATTCTTAAAACGACTCGTCCAAGCATCTATTTCTCTTATTTTGCGCTCATTGTCGGATCGTCCAAGGTAGCAGAGGGGTCTCATAATATCTACTATATCTTCCGCAAATGTACTTTCCCTAAATTTATCAAGTAATCGCAATCTAGCTTCTAGTCTCCTATCTTTTAAGGATTCCCAACCTGCATTAATAAAAATAAGGCTTAAGTGGAAATTAAAAAATTCCTAATGAATAAATGTACCTTGAATTTGTTGTAATTAAAGAGATCATGGAATTATGTATCACATTTTGTCTCAGAATCGTTTAAATGTGTTCACATACGTTATAACAGAATATGTTTATATTTCGTGGTGTTCTATACCGTAAATATTTATATTGTTCAATATTTTTTGTAATAGAATGCCCGGAGGGAACCTCCTGACTTTTCTTGGCAGGATCAAATTACCATATCTCTTTATGAGTAATATACATGTATTTTAGAACTATTTTTGCATGTTATATCATTTCATCTTATGTAAAACCTGTAATTGGTTATTGATTGATAGTTATTATTAAAAAAAATAATTATAATTATATGTGCGTGGCTCGCTTTTCAAAATATTATTGGGGGAAATATCCTTTGGGTGAATTATCTCTTGGGTAAACCGACTCTAGGATGAAAAGTTTAGGGTGCAATGTGTCAGGGTGAACATTTTCACGGGTAAACCGTTCTTAATCGTGCCATCCTTTGGGTGAAACGTCCTGGACCAGCTGAAACTTTGTAACACAGAGAGAAGCATCTCGCTGGCATACGTGGGAGAGGCTTTTTGTACGAAGAGATGAATCATTCTCCGGTTGAGTTTCTCTTTCGCCTATTTTTGCTGTCATCCCTTTTTATCGGACCCTTCTTTATCTTTCTCATGTTATCGATGTCTCTAACTTTCTCCATCGCCTACGTAGCTCATCGTCACAAGGGGGTAACGAAATCAACTCCGAGGCCATCTATTGATAGGATCTCTTGATTGATTCTTCTCACCAAGAGGGACTGAGGCTAATCGAATGTGAGAGGTTTTGGTAAAATTTGAGGCGAGAAAAAGATAGCAGCTTATGCTCCCTCGGACGAAATCAGACGTAAGGGATGCGTCATTACGCAGCGGATTAGAATCCTTATAAGAGACACGTTGCAGGCATTGCTTCGAGGGAACTATATGCAATTCTACCCTGACCGCAAATGATTACAAAGAGGACAGTCTGACGATGCGTATGCATTAGGGGCCGAAGAATAGCTAAATTTCCTTCGAATTGAAACTCGGGTCTATTAGCATTAGACATGGCATATTTTACGATTTAATATAATTTTATCGCTAAACATCTTCATCTACATTAATACCTTTGCAAGCCGCCTTTCGACGTGTGGCAGGGGGTGTAAATAGGAAGCGTTCGAGTTAACTCTTTAGCTTATTGTTATCGCGTATCGTTCGCGGAAAGAATGAGTCCCTAAAACAACTTGTCCTCGCATTTATTTCTCTTATTTTACGCTCATTGCCGGATTGGCCGAAGTAGCAGGGAGGTCGCATAATACCGGTTATGACTTCTGCAATTGTACTTTCTATAAATTTAGCCAGCAATCGCAGCCTACCTTTTAATCTCCTTTCTTTCAAGGATTACCAACCTGCGTCTGAGAGCATACGATATTCGTAACTCTTTCCTATCGTAGAACTTTTTAACAAATCGTACCACCTTTCGCTGCACTTTCTCAAATTTGCGAGCATTCGTTTCATTTCTAAAAGTTTTTCATTCGTTTCATTTCTAAATACCTTCGTTAGTGAACATAGAGCGGAAATAAATACCTTAAAGTTAAAAACTTCAAATGGCATTGGTACTATAGACTGATATCTAAAAAATCACCGACAGAGTAGAAGAATAGGATACACCAATAAAATAAGAAAGCCTTCCATAATACTTACACAAATGACAGTCTGTTTGAATCGCTGGATCAACGCAAGAGTGATTGAAGAACTCCACTTACCTGGAACAAGAATGAAAGCATTGTTATAAAAAATTCACTGTACATTCTTAATCTATGACAAAAATCTTTCTTTAACGAACTCGTTACTGCTTTACTGAATCCTTTTTGGACAGTTAATGCATACACATAATGAACCTAAAATGTACGGAGTGCGTACTGAGTGTATTGAGGAATTATCAAGAGTTTAAAAGGAGTATTCTCAGGAACGAATTTAAGCTATCAGGGGCCATAGGCGCAAAGCTCAGATTGAGTCCCCCACTAGGAATAATGAGTAAGAATTTTTCATTTAATACACAAATATACATCCCATAGAAACCTCAGTCGCTCCACTACGGCAAGAACAAATAAACAAGTTTTGAATTACAATGTATAGCATTTCCATAAATTACAAATATTAAAGAATAGACTTCACAGTATAATATATCCTATAAACATATTATGAAGACTTGCTCAACAAATATAAAACTCTTACTTGAAGCGAAAAACTTGAAAACATTTACTAAAAGTTATTAGTACAGTCTTACTAAGGCCCCCATATAGATAGAGGCCCTCAGCTAGTGCCTATTGAGCCTTATTATAAATCCACTCCACTAAAATCGGTTCGCTATCATACGCTTTCTGTTATGCAAGAACTATCTTTTTATAGTTGAGCGTCAAGTAATAAGTGCATAAGAGTATACATAATGGTATATATACGTAAATGTGAAAATATCCTCTAAACTATAAAAAGATCTTCTAAGTGGATAAGTAATTACAGGAGAACGTGTAAGGTTGATTTTGCGCAAGATGGTGCGCACCCAGGAAAAATCCCAAGGAAGAATGGACTTGAAAAAAGTCTGACGGGACCGGGAAACGTCCTTGCCCACAAAGTCTCCCGAATGGTTTGGAGAAATGCTCAGCCGGGATAGCTCAACGGACAGAGCACCCGACCGGCAATTGGGAGACCCGGGTTCCCGGTCCCGTCAGAATTTTTAAGTCCATTCTTCCTTAGGGTACGTAATAATAGACATATAATAGGTATACATTGATACTCTAAGAGACCATTAGCTCATAATCAGCCATATTTACACAAATGAATAAAAAATAACGTCTTCATTGTGGGCGAAATTGTGAATTTAAAGTCTCTCTTTCCATTTAACATAAAAAGGCATTAACAGAAAGAGAAAAAAATCATGGAGGTATCTATGTCAAATCCTTTCTTAGCAAGGTAGAGGTTCTTCAGCATTCTACAGAGTTCTCACAATAATATGATACTTTGCTTTCTCGAAACAAAATATTGAACCCCTAATAAATTAATTTTACGAAAACATTCTAAATTTATTCGCATCTACGACAGAAATGATGAGACCTTTCACTGACGATTGGTCGTATTAAAATATGAAACCGTTCTGTCTCAATTTCCATAAATAATTTATTCATCCACGATCAAAGGGCGACATTGTTCAAAACGAAAGCGTCACGCAGAATCGTCTCAATAAACGTCATTTTAGTCCCATTCCGCAAATCGCTGTTTAAAAATCAAAGCTTAACCGTTCATAATCAACGGCGTGGGTTCCTGGAGCTCCCAGAAGGGATATTTATTTCCATAACCTTTTCACGAGTTTCAACAGACCGTTGACCGATCAATGGAAATTTCCCAAAAGGACAAGCAAATCTACACGGGCGAAATTTGAATTCGGGACGAGTTAGCTTTACAGATATTTAACGAGAAAATAATGTCCGTAGAGAGATGAGGGGGCGTGATAGGAAAAGTCGATAGGAAGAGCTGAGGAGAAAGGGAGAATTATGCGGGGAGCTGAGGGATACGCACATAAAATGGCAGGCGCAGGGAGGCTTGGAAGGGAAGAAAATGAAATAATGAAGTGAAGGCTAAAGCCGAGGAATTGAGGGGAGTTAAAGGAGAAAGATGTAGGATATGAAATTGAGATAAACCAAACTCGATATGCGAAGGCGTTACTTCGTGGAAGGCCATAATAATGGAAATAAAGTTCTCGCACACTTTAACAGCAGATTTAATTAGGAGACAAGTTTCGCTGGCGAGATAGAATCCTCAGGCAACAAGTTTTCAATTCATGAATATGTTCACAAATAAAAATGGAAGGAAGATTCTAATCTTTACCATGACTTCCCCTCTCATTTCACCCCTTTTTTACTTGTGTACATATTCAGGAATTGAAAAATTATCTTTACTTGATGATGCTTGCTCACTGGTGGAACATGTCGCAAAAATAAATTCTGCTCTGGAAGTTTACGGGAGGTTTTATTTCCATTGTGAAATACAATGATTAAAGAAATGAGACGGTGATATTACGTGAGGTGTTGTCAACTTTCACTAATATAGGTATTCGCGAGGGAAGAGAAAGGAATTTAAAAACTGAGCGCTTAAATCAGCGTTTTCCAAGCTATGGTACCCGTGCATACAGGAGGTTCGGGAAGCTTGTCTTGGTACGATGAATGGTTCGCAAATAAGCGTATCATGTATTGAAGTATTTCATATTAGTTTTATCAGCAACATATACGATCTATTCTACGTTTCATGAATGTACATGATAAATTTACGATGACGTAATCTAATGATGATGACGCAACGTACTGTGGTTGCACAGTGAATATCTGGGGTTATGTTAAAGATATTGACCCTTCCATCGTTCTTTTGGTTTTGAAATACCATAAAATAAACGCCAAAACATTTACCTCATATCCCTAATAACATCTGCTAAACACACCGCGTCCATCAACGCAATCAACACAACCAGTTTCAAACTTCCTCGTCATCAGAACCAACTCGAGTTTTTAGGATGTTTCAGTGTAGCTTGATAATATCTAAGTTACAAATAACTGACTAGGTTCCGGTTAACAGAATGATGTTTTGCTGAAAATTTCCTGGATGAACAGCAGTTCAATGGAATGATCTCAGGATGTGACGCTATTGGTTGTCAATTATTGAGAAGGAAGTTAGAAAGTTGAGTGAAGAAAAAGGAAAGTACAAGGCAACAAAACCATAGATACTTCAGCACGCAAATCGCTGCAGAACAATTAAGGAACACATCTTTCAATCTCACACCCTGCTTCAGGTTGTGAAATCAGTATCCACAATACTAAAAGAGCTTTCGGAAGGAGGAAATTGAGTGGAAGTCGATGCTGGAGCCATTCAGGGAGACGTCGTGTTCTAGCAACACAAACCCACAAACAAAAGAGCTTTTATTAAAAAGTATACTCTTCCTAGTCAATATTTGTCCAATCTCCAAATGTCATCAATGCATTTGGGACCTACAGAGACCTCAGAAGTGGAATTACGTTGGTAGCATTCTAGTCTAGCAGCACGAATGTTCCGGTTTCGGTTAACCGTTATTTTTCTAGCTAGAGAACGGAAATTTTTGTTCGATATCTGTTTGAAGTCGTTCAAAGGCACTAAAACTAATACAATCGGAGAAAAAGTCATTTTTTCTGTTAAGATTATTACAGCAATTAATAATAAAAAGCACATAATATCTAATACTGCTAATGACGGAAGAACAAACTATTGTATTTCAAAATTTCCGAGAGTCTGAAGTCAAATAAGATCCATCTCCAATGATAAAAATGCCGAGACGACGTAATAACTGATCGAGACAATGCAGTAGTAACGAAAAGACGAAAAAAGGAGGGGTCACTACGGAATCTTCCATCTAATTCATTAACGCTCGATGGAACTATATTGAACGAAATTCATAATCTGAAACGAAAATCTCTCGAGTTACAAATCACACAAACCCAAGGGCTTAGGACCAAAAATAACTCCGACGTAGAATTAAAACAATATACATAGATGCTATTTTTCATTACATCGTTACACACCTTAAAAAGTAGCCTAAAAGTCGCTAAACTCAATGGAACGTTGCTAACGTGCAACAACAGTACAAAAAGATTTGGGTTTGTGGAGATAAACCTTCTTAACTGAAGGTTGAAGAAGACAAAAACCCCACTATGTGGGAAAACACCCTCCCAAAGTACATAATGTAGAAAAAAGACAAAACAGTAAAAATAGAAGAATGCGAAAGAGTACGAAAACCTTATAGTAAAGGTATACAACGAACGAACAAGAAAAGGTACATTGCTAGAAGATGTAGTTGATATCATGCGTCATTCTCCTATTTAGACCGCTCTCATACTGAGAGAAAAATCAAAGAAATAGGTGCTTGAACTAGTCGTTTAAAAATTTCATTTTTCTGCGAACTATACGCGAAAGCAATCGATTACGGAAGTATAGTCATGTTGCATGCACATCGAAAGGCGGCTTGCAGGGGTACATATGTGTATGTAGATGTAGACAGTTTCGGGCAGTTATAAAACTTCCCGTCGAGTGCCATTCGTCGAATTGCAACCCGACAGCGATGTTGTTAGAGTGATACGAAAGCCCTGTGGTACGGTTGTTAGAGAGTAGAAAACGTTTTTATCCTGGATTCCTTCGTCCACGCTAAACACTACGATCGGCAAAACTTAAAAATCCAGTAAACAAAAAATACGGCAATGTCGCTATAACAGAAAAAGATCGTTAACGGAGGAAAGAAGTAGCAAATCCTAGCAAAAATCGACGAATTAGCATCTATACTCATCCACAAACCCCAAAAGGTTGGCTGTGCGAATATGCGGTCAGAAACTCGAGCTAAATGTCGGAAAACCGTCAAGGATAAAGGGGACATGTAAATGGACAGAATTTTGCGTAAGAGGTGAAAGGCACTCCCGGGCGACTGGGATGTCGTCAGTCTAGCGTAGGAGGGTTTCTATGGCAACACAGCTTCCCTCTCCACGGCTACAACACCGCCCGTCCTCTCTTTGCAGTGAATGGACGGATCCGATAGGCGTGGGAGGATGCTGCGGAGGTGGTGGTTTGGGAGACTGCAGGAGAAGGGAAGTTTACCCATTTCGGCCCCCTTCTCCTCACCGCTCGCTCCCATTGACGCCATGAATGGAATCGAAAATCCCACATATTCGCGAGCCTCGGAAGCGAATGGAAAAAATATCTCCGCGACGCAGTTCGAACATTCGCGTCTCTCTGCATTTATCCGGAGTTGCGGCCTTGCGTGAGTTCTTATTCCTTTCTTTTTTCCCGGACGAGAGGAAACAGGAAGCGATGCGAGCACGTATGCACACTATATGGAAATGGGTTCGAATCGAGGGTGTGCAAACCTCGGACCGACGGGCAATAAAATCCACCCCACGATTCCATCCGGTTTGAAAAATATTGTGAGGGTATCCCATTGATAGGAGACTTCCAAAGAGTTTTCAGCTCGAAGGTTGGTATGAATGGCGTACTCTATGTCTTTGGCTACCGAAATCCCTGGAGGAGGGATTGAGGTTTTCTAGGCAAGATGAGAAGTGAGGTATATTATCTTAAACTTCCTTTTCTCATGAAAACAAGCTTCGAAAAGCAGCAGTTTGACTACGGTATAACTAAAAGACATTCTCTCCCCCAATGGTTACCGAAATATCTGGAGAGGGAATGAGGTTTTTAAGGCAAGATGAGGAGTGAGGTACATTATCTCTCTTTTTTCTTTTGAAAACAAGCTCCGAAAAGCAGCAGTTTGGCTATCGCATAACTGAATAAAATTCTGTCCTCCATTGGTTACTCAAATATCTGGAGAGAAAATGAGGTTTCCTAGGAAAATGAGGAGTGAGGTACTTGACTTTAACCTTTCTTTACTTTTGTTTAAAAACAAGCAGCAAAAAGCAGCAGTTTGGCTAAGGCATAACTGAATGACATTCTCTTCCCATTGGTTACCGAAATATCTGGAGGGGGGATGAGGTTTCTAAAACAAGATGAGGAGTGAGGTACTTGATTTTTACCTTTTTCTATTGTTTTGAAGGTAAGCTTCTAAAGCCTTATCTTGTCTTATGCATAAGCTACAGCTTGTTGGAGCTTGTTTTCAAAACTCTAATGTCAATTGAAATTATTACCGCTGTCCAAATTTTTACTTTTTTAATTTTTAACCGATGGACTGCCACTTCTTTGTAAACCTACCCGCAGTGTACAGTGATTCAACAATAATAACCAGCAAATGTAAGCCATTTTATAACAAATGTGACATCCACCTTCATCCACAGTTAATTCCGAAGGACTACCACACGCAGAGGTATGCGGAAGTAGGCAGTTGTCACGAAAGACAATCACCAAGGTATCGTAGACTCCTTAGTTTTTTATTTTTCGGCGAATCAAAATGGTTCCAGGATCGGGAGCTAATTTTCCTCGAAATTGCCTTCCCTACTACATGGAAATTTTTTCGGCGAATGGAGAAAGCATCCATGCTCAAAATATAATTATGGGCATTTTAAAAACGGCCCGCTACTGTTTCGAATTTCCTTTGGAGACTCGAAAAAGCTCGGAATGTTAACAGTAGAGGGAGTGGCGATCAAGGTGGAATTTTCCATTCCCTGAGTCCGCTGATTGGGGTTTCTTGATTCACAAAATCTCGAAATCATCTCTCGGAATGGTACTGATTTGCAGTACGCACATATGTAAAGATCTCGCTTTTATCTTTGAACTTTTATTGAGATAGTCAAGAAAACGGTGGTGCAATCATATCCAGACGAATGGAATACTTTTTATTTGTCTTTTGGTACAGAATGGAGAGAAATGTATCTTGTGTTTGAATGCGGATCTTGCATTTACTTTTATCTCAGTCTTGTTCATTGCTGTGATGATTGAAAGCTACTGTGGTATGAGTTATGATGAATAATATCATTAATTAAGGTTTATCCTTATGCAATGCTACGAAAAATGTTACTCGTGCAGTCATTGTTCTTCAATAACGTGGGCTTGTTCCGCTTATAGCAGTCTGTCTCAGTGAGGAAAGCAAGAGCAAACTACCTCACTCCTTATCTTTCCTAGTAAGCCTCATTTCCCTCTCCTAGCTCTTCGTAGCTGTTTGTATAAGAAATGAGATCCCAACAGGCAATTGGGCTGAATTGTTTGCAGACGGAGGTGTACCTGATTCGTAGCTGATGGTTGAGGGAATGAGGTCCCAACCGGCCTTCGGGTTGAATACTTTACAAACAGACAGCCAAGAAAACAGAACCAGAGGGAAGTATAAGTAACACATGAAAATGCTACTCAATAGAAATACCATAGAAATGAGCACGGTTAAGTCTAATGCTGTTAAATCAACGTAAAAAATTAATTCATTCAGTAATGTAAAAAGACTGGAATTCTCCCAATGGTTAAAAGAGGGATAAACACTCTAACTAAACCGTGATATGAACCCGCAACTTTCTGGACGAATGCTCACTCAAACCAATTTATTGCAGAGAAATCCCAGAACAGTTCTATCAATTTCTTCCGGAATGACTTTTCAATAGGTCTCTGTAACATAAAACAATGAAACGATAAAAAGGAATTTACATCACGAAAAATAGCGTTTGGTTTCACGTAGGTTTCGACGCGTCAAGTTATCATCTGACACAGAGTATAAAAAGTTATTATAATATATATAGTAGTAGTAGTAATAGTAGTATCGTTAAAAGTGCTTCGACCGCTATGGTCATTTCGCACGTAGGCCCCCACCGGGAATCGAACCCGGGACAGCTTTTACTGAATTCGAACGCGTTGCCCACCTGGCTAACCGGGAGCCTAATAGAGAAATCAAATATAAGAGCTTCTTTTCAAATATTAACATCAAATGTAATTATTACCGTTATCCAAATTCTTACTTTTTAGATTTTTACCGACGCATGGCTACTAATTTGTAAATATATCTGCAGTGCATAATAATACAATAATAATAACCTGCAAAAATTACAATCACCTTCATCCACAGTTAGGTCCGAAGGACTACCACTCGCAGATATACGGGTACGCGAAAGTACGGAGTCCTCATGAAACACAATCACCAAGAGATATACATTAATATCTTCATCCTCTCAAATACTCAAAACATCACAGCTCACAGCAATAGCATAAACACGGGCATGGGAGATGAATAAAGCAACAGATTGGGTTTTACCTTAGCGAAAGGTTTAACTTGGAATCAACAACGACGCAACGAAATGCAAAGAAACAATATTCGGAGGTTATTGCGAGCAAATATTGGCTCACAGGGCTGATCAATCGAGCCAGAGAAAGCAGCAGATTAATTGAAGCAAAAACGAGAATTTCAACGAATAGTCGGAAAAAGGAAGGAGTGAAAATACGAAAGATAACAAGGGGGGATAGAATGAAAGGGTGTGAGTAGAAAGGATCAGCCTCGCGTGGATTGGCCGCCGAAAGAGTATAAGAGAATGGAATAACAGATAATGGAAGATAGAGAAGTAATTTGAGTCCGAATGAGCAAACGAAGAATAGATGAGTTGATTGGACGAAAGGTATAAAGAGATGACTGATAGAATAGAGAAACTAAAGATAGGCTTATGAGAATAGCGATCGAATTACAGGACAAACAATGGTTCGCACCTCTATACGGGAATGGCTTGAGGCTTGGAAGAAGATACATTCCAGCCAAAGAGTATCCGATCCAAAGTAAATGATAATTTAGGAATGTAGATACTAAATTCCCTTCAACGTTCAACATGCTTTCTTTGTCTTTGTACATATCTCTGAATATCTTTTACTTGTTAAATGTAAACTAAGAATTTCAATTTTTTATTTCATTTTACCGCAGTGCATGGTTTTGATTTTGCTATTCCATGCATACTTTATGAATTTTTGGTTGAGAAATTGACGTAACCGCTGGTTACATTTTAAATATCCTTGTGCATAGTGAACTTTCAACATTTTCCTCGTATTTTTTTACTATTGTAATATTTCTCTGTTATTCAATATTTCATCGTTTATTTTTTCCTGGTTCTTTATTATTTTTTGTTAGTTTTACTCAGTTCTATTTTATGTAAATTCAGCATCTTTTCTTTTCTTTATTTTCCGTTTCTGTACTTTATATAAGAATGTGCATTCAATTTCTTTTCAGGTTTGTTGCTGACAGAAGCCATTAGCGCTTTATTGAAAACAGGGCGTCACCCGCATATAACGTGGGCGACGCATGTTTTAAATAGACTATAATTGGGAGTTTCTAGGTTGTGGAGTGGGAGAATACTTAGGTTAATGCTAAAAAGGGTCGCGCTTGTATCTGGCTGAAATAAGCCTAAACTGACAGGTTGGGGTGCTGGAAATCGTCTATCTTTAGGCTGGTAACACAATATACTCTATTATTAGTCTCTCTTCGAATGTTTAGTGCGATGTACAAAATGTTTCCTATTCATCTCTCGTCACATGGGCTGAAACATAACGCAATCGAAAGGAGGTGATTTGTGTACATCTTATTAAAGGAGTTCTCAAACATAAGTTTTCATTGATTTGATAGAATATTGCGGAAAAAACAACAAATCCATCGCAAATCAAAGCGGAGAGTGCGATGTTCAAAGATAAGGATATTCCGCTCTAATCAACAAGTACAGCGGAGCTCGACTTACGAATCGCTCTAATTACGAAGTTTTCGATGTACGAACTTGTTTCTTACTTCCATTTTCACCTCTAGATACAGACTAAATTTCGAGATACGAACCGAAAAATACGAAAAG
The DNA here is from genome assembly GCA_000376725.2 of Ladona fulva. Classification (NCBI taxonomy): domain Eukaryota; kingdom Metazoa; phylum Arthropoda; class Insecta; order Odonata; family Libellulidae; genus Ladona; species Ladona fulva. Next base: position 465,457 of record KZ308236.1, read on the forward strand.
ATACAGTAGGGTTTCGAGATAAAAACTTTTCGAGTTACGAGCTTCGAACTGGAACATATTAAGTTCGTAAGTCAAGGTACCACTGTATCATTCATGATTTCATCAATTTTCTCTAGCTGTATAATTTAGCTCTGTTAATTCAACATCCACGATTAACTTCACTAAAATGTATGTCAAAAATATTAAGTAACTGACTCGCGATGATGCCTGATATCGATTGTAGTATTATTAGAATTAGTATTGTTGAAAGTGCTTCGACAGCTTAGGTCATTTCGCACGTGAGCCCCCACCGGGAATCGAACCCGGGACAGCTTTTACCAAATTCGAACGGGATGTCCACTTAGCTATCCGGGAGCCGAAATCGATTGTAATTTTCTGCGCTCATACATTATTTCCGGCTGAGAAGCACCGAGATTAGGCGGCCGAAATTCCCGTCGCTGCCCATTGTATTTTAAGAGGAGTGGCACCGAGAATTCTGGCACATTTGCAGAACTGAGGCAAATAACGAGCGACCGAAAGAATGCACGTCATCTTCCATTACTTCTTAAATGTCTTACAGAGATGATATCTTTTTAAAGCAAAATTAAACCAGGGAAATAAATGAATGGCAACCATTACAAAGGCGATGGAATTCCATCAAGTGAATGATGAATTTAATGAGTTTAAGAGAAAATTCTGTTAACAGGGAATATTTTCGGAATGGTGATTTCTTGCAATCGTACTTTCCTGCTTAAGTGCGTATTAAAATGATTTATTTCATCTACGCCAACGAGGGCATATTTGGGTTCTAAATTTCAAAATACAGTAAATTTACAACAACTTTTGGACGAAATGCGGACAACAGCTACGGAACTACTGAAAAATTTTTCTATTAGTTTCGTCATTTATTATTTGGAATAAATAAAATGATCCAACACCTCCCTTAATTTATAAAGCAAGAAAACCAAAATAAATTTAATTTCTTCGAAGAAGATATTATTAGGAACCAGATCAGGAGTGTGCAAATTCAAATTTACACCCTCCTGCTCTGATGAGGAATTGCAAATTTTGTCTTTAGCGGACCGCATTGGCTACCCTAAAGACTTCACGGGACGCAGAAAGTTTTGTTTTATTTTGCTAATAGAAATTATGTTAATTGAAAATCATGAGTTTATTTGCTCCCTTGCAATAATATGTAAATAAGTACAGTGATTTACTTTTAAGATTAAATCTACATATATTTACGCAAACGAAACAACAAAACATATCAGGCAATATTTGGTGAAACATTTCCATAATTTATTATAGATATATTGTGGATATATCGTATAAAGATATATTTTAAAGAAGTATTTTATAAGAATATATTACGTACTTAGTCTAGTTTTGTTACATAATCTTTATTACAATAGTTACCTATGCCTTTAAATGTAACTATCAAGAATTAGCATAGATTATTGTACGGATACTTTAGGAAAGAAAAATCTCTTGGTTCACACTGAATTGGTGAAACAGCCGCAAACGGAATTCGGAAACCCACTGATCTTGATTACTTTATGAGAAAAATATCAATTAACATTTAACTTTGCGACTACTGTTAATTTTTTAGAAAAGAGTTAAATATAAATTAAGTTATTCAAAACAGTTTCCATAGGAGGTCAGAGAAGTAACCAATTTCGTTACGTTTTAACTTTGCGACTACTGTTAATTTTTTAGATAAGAGTTAAATATAAATTAAGTTATTCAAAACAGTTTTCATAGGAGGTCAGAGAAGTAACCAATTTCGTTACGTTTTCCACAAAAGACAATATAAATGCTATGTAGTCCGACATTCTGGAAATTCTTCAATTCCATACTCATTGTAAAGAGAGACGAACGGTTATTGGTTCTTCCGGATTGCTGAATGTTTTCGATAATTTATATAAATGTTTACTGTTATAGACAATTTTGGACGATCAACATTAATATGTTTACTATCATTTTAACTCTAAATACGTATCCTGTATATATTTAAAATATTATTCTTATTTATATATAATATTTCCTCGTTAACCCACAGTCTTAATGCTGGAATGAGAAAGAACGGCTCATTTTAAAAAATCCGAGTGTTTTAAACGAGGAAGCTTATTTATGAATGCCCTAACGCATTCTACTCCTCCAGCATTTCCCAGAAATCCGCCTTCACAAAACTGTTCTTAGCTTCGTGTGTTTTATGCCCCAGAGCGTAAAACCAGCAGCTCCTAAAACGCATGATCAAAGGGTGAAGCCAAAAGTTCAAAGGTCAGGGGTCACGGAGTGTACCACCGCAGGACAAGATGCAAGTTTACCTCCCACTCGCCGAATTCCTATTTGATATCCTAGAAATAGCTTGTGAGAGTCACCAATGTAGGCCCACAAGAAAGGGAGACTCATTCTCTTCTCAAGTTCCATCATCGCGTTACTCATCCTCGTTAAAACGATGTTATCATCAGCGGATTTATGAAATGAAAAGGAATATTTGGTCCTTTGATGGAAAAAGAGTGATTTACAACAGAACCCGAAGCCATGGTAATTGATACATCGAGAAAGGGGGTTATCTTACATAGTTTGGGCCTGCAACGATTTTTCATTTTCTATTGAGTATGCGCCGTGCTAACAATTCACCTTACCCCTTTCAATCCCTTTTAAAATATGCTATTCTAATACGTGAAGAAGAAAATTTAGATGTTTGTAAATATAGCTTGTTTTATTGCTACATTATGCTGTTATTGCCTAGCATTAGGAACATAGAAAACTCCAAAAACCATCAACCAACATCAATCTTGTTGATGGTTTTTGGAGTTTTTATACTTTAAATTGGCCTTACCATCAGAGGTCGTTTCTGTTTTGCCTAACATTTGAGAATCACTGTTAACTCTATTTTTAAATTTCGCCGATCATCAAACATTCGTTAAATCGTTCATTATTCAATAATCAAATCGTTATTCATAAACTTAAAAGCTTCAAGTATAAACATCAAGACATAATATTCTATAATAAATTTAATAGTAATAATTTTTTGTCCCAAAATTGCGAAAATTTTGATACAATAAACTGAAATTTTGATTATAGATGGAAAAAGTGGCTTTTTAGTCTTCATCTCGCCTTAACAAAGACTTTAGAAATCTAATTTAGTTCAATGTTACGACTTTGGGGTCACCTTGATCACCAAAGGTATTACTGGATACACGTTTCATTTGAGTGCACGGGAAAGACATGTCCACAACGGAGGCATTAGGATTTGAATATTGGAATATCAGATTGGAAGATAGTAACATCACATTCAAGAGTCAATTTAGTTGGCAACAAAGAATATGGCCCACATATAATGTAAACACAATACAATAACATAAATATATACAAGAAAACGGAACAGGGCTGCGTTAATATATTAGAGTTAAAAATAAAAGTTCATAAAGCCGTAGTTTTCTTTTGATTTAAAACCAGCGGTTGTAAGGGTTCTACTTGGCGTGAGGCCTTGCAGGGTTATCAATCCCTATTTTTATTAGGGGAATAAAAACGTTGCTAAGCGTAGCCACGGACCACGAACCA
>KZ308236.1:469240-487325 GCA_000376725.2 Ladona fulva
ATATCAAAATACTTTGTGAAACTAAATAAAGGTTTTTGTTTCAATTACTGCCATATTAGATGCTCTATGTTATAATGTACCTAACATATTCAAATTTCCTGTGAGTTGGAAGTACGGCCAAAGACTACAAGAAAATCTGCACCAAAACATTTTGGGACAAAAAGTAATGATTCCAAATACTTAAAGCGAGAGATTATTTTGATATTTTTTTACTTGTGCTAATCATTCGAAGCCGCATCCATTCCAGTTCGTCCTGGCTCAGTTGTTCTTCAGGGAATCGCTCCACTTCTCCGTGAAAACGTGTTTTCTACCTATCTTGAACTTTCGAGTCAACGTCCTGTTGCGCAGAGTCAAATGATTCTGAAAACTCTGCCTTCGGTATAATCAAAAAACTTTCGTAATTATCATCTTGTATAGCTCTAGGGAGGAAGGGAGAAGTATTTGCCGCTCTCACAGTGAAACTCATATCGTTATCTTTTACTTTCTCTTGGAAGAGCCATTAATATAATTCCACGGACGGTTCTCCCGAAGGATATACAATATTTTACTACGTAAATATCATATTATCATTAATGGATTATTGTGCAACAAAATTATTGAAATAGATCATCTTGGTTAACTGCATCTAAATGACATACAAGTTGTACGTCATGATATATTGCACTATCATATTTTACTCTTTCACATCAAAAACTTTTACAGTAACTGTAATTATGGGAATTATGTGATGTACATACATTAGCAGGAATATCAGGGGATGCTATGTAAATTAAGTCTTGTTGTAGTTTTGAGATTTCTAATACTGTTTGTAAATAGAGTGGTGTTATTCCGGAATTTTTANTCAAAAACTTTTACAGTAACTGTAATTATGGGAATTATGTGATGTACATACATTAGCAGGAATATCAGGGGATGCTATGTAAATTAAGTCTTGTTGTAGTTTTGAGATTTCTAATACTGTTTGTAAATAGAGTGGTGTTATTCCGGAATGTTTATGATGTTGTTTAGAAAAGTGGGAGATGATATGCTGTTGTGCATTGATTGAATCTTTAAATAGGTGTATTTTGTATTTGATTTGCCACCAGAATTGTGTCTAACTGCAGCTGAATTCTGTAAATAAATAATTTTATCGAAACAAATCAGACACCCACAGATGTGCCTTTTCCTAATGAAAACTTTTTCATTGCAGCTATTTATAGTACTTAGGACATTGAACTGTTAATGACAACAGACTTAAATCTTGGAAATGAGATGTATGCTGTCACATGTGTAACACACACACACACACACATATATATATATATATATATATATATATACATATATGNAAGTCCATGCTTAATGCCCTTCGGTGGATGTCCGTGGAGCAAAGAATTTTAATGCATATTATAGAATTAGTTCACAAAATATTGCACAAAAGAGTGCCAAATTATTCATGTAATGATTGAATATTAACTTATAACCATAATCCTTAAGTTACAGGAAAAAATATTAATTTACGAATGGAGAAAAATGCAACTTAATTCTCTAGGAAATCATCAATAAGTGGTGGTTTTAAATCATTCAATGGCATTCCTGAATGGGTCCGCTGAGTTGATTATGAAAGTATTTTAGAAGGGAATGAGTAAACATTGTAAAAAAGGAGTAAATGATGGAAATGTATTTAGTAATACATCCAACCGTTTTATTTTACATCTTATCTTGTTGATCATTTCTGTATCTTCATATGCTTTTTTTGCAATGTCTGTGAACTTGTAATTTTTTATTTGCAGTGGATTTCTCCAATTATAAACATTCGAATTCTTATTAAATATACTAAATGTACAAAGGATTGAATGAATTAGTCAGAAAAACCGATCCCAAAAATCTCGTAAGTTATTTCTATCGAATGTAGCATGATGCCATAGTTGTACTGATTTAAGGGATAACAAATATCCTAAAATATCTTTCCGATTTCAATTGAAAGGAAAAACTCTATTCTTTACCCTTCGATCATTGCTGTCACTTCCTCTCCACTGAAAACCTAAGTTACGGTTTAGTTCGTTGCCATTCGCACAACCTGAAGATGGACTTGTTAAGTTTGAAAATGGTCACCATATTAATTATGCCTTCACGCAAAACTTATGCCTAGTCATTTCATCACGCTCTTTAATATGGAGATCCAAAAAATAAGAATTCGTCTGTTAAATTTCAAATTTATCATCAAGAATTTTATTCCAAGGTTTTATTAAATATAATGCTATCAAAATCCACAATTAATGGAACCATTTCAGAAGGACTACGATTTTAAATCTTCCGAGAGAAGAAACGGTTCTAACCAATTTGACGGTGTCCACCGAAACGGAATAGGAACCGAAACTAAATTAAGCATCTCTTTCAAACCGGAGCGAAACTCGAAACGGAAATGATTGCAGTTCGGTGTCCCGGCAATTACAAGGGAAAATAACTCAGGGGGAACAAAGAAATTATTCCTATCCCTTTACCTGATAGTGAATTATCTCAATGGTTCCGATATCATGCGGAGTCCCTCAAGGGTCTGTTCCTGGGTCGTTATTATTTTCGTTATATGTGAGAGATTTGCATAATTCCAATTCAATGAGGTAATCTCGATGTGGAGCATAGCCCAGACATGATATGACATCGTAAGAATTTCCAATTTTCGGAATTATCTCACCGTCCTCCCTTTGATGGAAAATAAAAGGTAAAAAACGATGTGGAACTCAGCTATTCCCTTCGCTGAAAGAACTCGTCGCTGTGCGTGAGAACTTTCCATATTTTCCGCCCTAACGTACACTTTAGAAGTCTCTCTTTTCCGCCCACGCTTTTCCATCTCATGCTCCTTCGCCCACGCGCCCAATTCCTTCCAACAGCAGTTAACATTGCCCCCACAGGGCATTTCCGCACTCCTTCTTCAATTCCCTCCTACCTGGTTTTCGCCAATTCCACCACACGTCCCCTTCACCTTCCACGTCTTAAGTAACCCTTCCCTCCACTCTTATTTTCCCATCTCCTGACCCGAACAAAGGGAAGATAAAAATTTTCCGGCGCCAGATGTTACCGAGGATGTAGAAAATCGAGCTGTTTAGACCCAGGCCGTGCTCGGTATTAGGTCTCTCTATCACGTTGTTTTTCGGGCTTACCAGATTTTCTAAGATAATCTCTGAGTAGATATAACATCAAACTATACCAACACAAACTAAGTTCAATAGTAAATTCGATTAAAAACATCGACCCTCCGCCATTTTAGTAACCTTTCCGTTTTAATTAGTTCTGCTCAATCTCCGTACACCGTTTCCAACGAAAATTTCCGTAAACGTTCGCTAGCCAAATTTTAAATATTTGTTTAACATTACGTAGGTGTTCTACCTTTTGGTGGGTTTATCTGCCTTAATATTTTCTACTCAACGCCGTTTATTTCGTTTCCTGGTAAGTTACCCCATCCTTTATGTCACCCAACAACTTTTTTCTGTCTTCCCTTCTGCTTTTTCCCTTGTATTCTTCCCTCGATTACATTTATCAGCAGTCCCTCTCATCTCAATGTTTGACCTACCCATTTCCTCTTCCATTAAAACCCTCTCCTCAATGACCATCTCTTGAACCTCTGTTTGTTTTTCTATCCACCCAGCTCACCTTTTCCATTCTACGCCATACCCACATCTTGAAGGCCTTTAGTCGTTGGATGTCCTCCTTTCTTAAAGTTCACGTTTCATACACACACAGCAAAATGCTCCAAGTATTTTGCCAATTTTTCCTGATTTCTTTATCAAGACAAGTCATCAGTTCCCTTCGCTTCAAGAAAGCTTCCTTGGCCAATGCTACTCTTTTTCAAACCTCATCTGAAACACTTCCCATCCCATGATAGTGATTTAAATAATTATTTTCTATCTTAGGTATTCAATTGTTTCAGAGACTTAAATTCAGATAAATTGAAACATAAGGACCAAATTAAGATTGGGTGTGCATGTGAGGTTAAAAATTATCATAAAATTCATACCCTCTGAAAACTTTCCAATGTAAATGTCGTTTTTATGAAGATTTAAACCACAAAACAATGTTTCATTGAGTACTAATAACGGAAATTAATGGTAGAAACGGGTTTCCGAAAGAAATGCGGTGGGAAAGTAACCATGTTTGTTTATTCCTTCAGGATATTAAAATATGCTCAACGAGATCAATCAGGTTCTGCAGACTCGTAAGCAAATGTACCCGTATCTGTATTACCTGGTCTAACAATAAGTCTGGATTGATTATCTATCAAGGTGAGAAACGCCAATTCAAGAGGAGTGGGCCTAAGAGAGGAAATAATTAAAAGATTGGAGGCATTATAGATGTGGTTGTGGTGTAGAATGGAAAATATACTTGGAAGAATACGCAGAAGGTGAACTGATAAAATTGATACGTCAAAAGAAGGATAATTGGATAGGACATGCTCCAAGAAAGAACTGCCTAGGATATGCTAGAAGGAACGGTGGAAGGAAGAGTGAAGAGAGGAGTGAGATTGTTGGATTTTTTGAAGAATGGAGAAGGGAACAGAGAGACAAAAAGAAGGGCAGAAGACAGACAGAACTGGAGGAACAACACCTAGGACCTGCGCGAGCAGCCCACCCATGATAATGATAATTCGATTTTTAAAACGACTCTTCGGGTCATTTTATTCAATTCCTAGCACTAAATATTAGAGCTCCAGAAAATCTCCAAATAGTCGTTATTTGCGAGCAAACTGACCGTTGAAGAATTCCCTCCAGCAGGGGTTAGAGTTCTCAGTGGTCGCGCTTTGCAAGTATTGTTCTCAATAGGTGTTTCGGCAACTATGTTGCCATCTTCGGGAGAGAATAATAACCGAAGATAGTAATTAACCGGGAAATAATATCCCGAAGATGGAAACATAGTTGCCGAAATAGGTATTGAGAACAATACTTGCAAAGTGCGACCACTGAGAGCCTTAATCCTGGGAAACCTTCAACGGTCAGTTTGCTCGCAAACAACGGAGCTTTTCGCGAACTCTTACCACAGCCGTGTTCCTTTTCCTTTTAGATTCTAGCACTAAACACAAACAAATGGATATAAATCTAAGGTTAGTTTCGAATAGAGAAAAATGCTAGTTGCTAGCTATAAACATGATAAACAAGATAGCTAAAATAGCTAGCTTGTTTATATGTTTCCCTTACGGCAAAATTAAGACGAAAGTTGCAGCTTCTGCTACATAATACTTATCAGTCCCAACACGCATGAATCATTCCAGTGAATTCTCATTCCACAGAACAATGCAAACGGGAATAGAACGATTCAGATGCCGTGATATCATCCATCCCTCTTCGTAATTCAGTTCACGTAATGTAATTATTGCGAAATCTCCCCTACGAGATGAAGAGGCAGATGAGTTATTACTTCGCTCGACGAAACTCGCTTGTTTCGTGTGCATAGAGATGACGCTCTGGAGGATGAGATGAGAAATGATCGTCGGAGACATCTGGCGGCTAAACAAAGAGAACTAAAGGAAGTTGTCGTTGTCAGCTCCCCGTTTGCTTTTGCCTCGTTTATTTCTTCATCTTGACCTCCCGGAAAATGCACATCTGGTGCTGGGTGAATTTCCCCGTGATTTATTCAATGCATATATCATTTGGAGGTGATTCCTATGAGAGATTTCCGGATATATATTCGAGCTGTACCTTTTCAAGGTACACTGAGACATCAAAATTGAATCAAAATTAACAATACGAGATCTAAATCTTCGTGTTAAATTTTCGTATCGTTTGTTCTTGACCGAAAAAATAAAAGGCAAACTTTTGGGACAACTTCTAAAGAAGATGCATGCTTGTAGAAAGCTTAATAAGAAAACTGAAACGAAAGAAGAACAAAAAGAATTAAGGAGCCTGTGAGATGTAAGGTGGAATTCGACAACAATATTATATCAGGCGATAATAAGTTTTCAGTTATCTCGGAGTAAACATTCCAAGAAGATGGAAAGAATCGTTTCAAGTAAACAGGCAGCAGCTTACTTGTAAATAAAACAGAGAGAGATGCCACGGCTTAATGTAATATTAACTTGAGTCTCAGTACCTTAAGAGATTCAATTAAGCATTTCATGCGTCAAAATTGTTCTAAATTGTTAATCAAGATCGGGTAATGGAAACTCAAATTCTTCAATTATTTAATCAGTAGTTAAACGTTTGCTTAGTTTTACTTTACAGGAGACAGCAATACATTACTGCTTGCCTACAAGCCACGTTTTATTCTTTAAAAAATTAAGAAACTTTTTAATAAATACATTTACTATTCAATAAGAGAGTTCTTTGAAGATGTTTATATAAATATATAATAAGAAGCGGTTCTGTGTAGATGGTTATCACTATGCCATGTGTATTTTTCATAACATGTATTATGCTACTTCTATGTATCATGCTACTTTAATGTAGTTTACTACATAATATGTACCATACTACTTTTATTTATTATGGCTCTTGCACTTTGCATTATCTTACGTATATTTTCAAATTCCTGCATTTATACTGTGAAATCTGTAATTTGAAAGTAGGGTTGTAATGTAAGCCTTAAACAAGCAACAACAGACGAGATACCAACTTGTAAACAGATTTTTCCTTTGCTAGTGCTGCAAGTGTTTTGTATCAATAACTGTTCTATTCTTCTATTTTGCTCTGAGAATTTGGAAAGGAATGTTAACTCTGCAGTGAAACCAGGAGGAATCTTTGTTGGCCATGGTATCCCTTGTTTTATCTCTGATAATTGACATTCTAAATTCAACTTAAAGAAAAGGAAGGACGAGTAAATGAATTATCGTTTCTGGAGAAACTTCACTCTTAACGTCACAAATTTAACTCTGAAATAACAAATTCGGTAATTTCCTCATTTAAATTCAATGCACCTAAGCGGAACCAACCCGCCTGAATTAATCGAGGACCAGAGCGTCTAAATTAAAATAATGGGAATCTTTAGTGATCTTCCATTCGATAAAGTGCCAAAGCTTATCTCCATGAGGAACGGTTAACAGTCAGCAGGTATGCAAGAATTAGAGTCATACATATGTGATTAGTTTCCTACTCGTACAATTTAATCAGACGGTTCAATAAACAATTAGCAAAACGTTTGAACATTGAAGTTCACGAAGTTTATATAAATGGGCATTGATACTGAAAAGAGTCGTTGGTGACACCAGAAGCGGAGGTGGAGTGGTTAGCGCGCTAGCGTTAGCTGACCCTAATGTACCGGGTTCGAGTCCCGGCTACTCATATTTCTCTGGTTAGGGAATAATTATTTATGTTCGTAAATAATGTTTACTAAAAATAGATGTAATTGAGTTCCTTCATGTTACCATGAAAAAAGTAATGATTAATCCTATATTATTTCTCCTTTCACTAAATTACTGGGTATATTAACATAAAAGATTATAACTAGTTCACTTATTTATTTTACTGTTCTATTATTGGATATCATGAATACTGAATTTAATGGAAACATTGCATCAATTTTTCCTTCATTTCTTAAGGTTTAAAGTACAACATATGGCTATCCTCAGATTTCACTATTCCGCACAATATTTTCTTTTGTATAATTACTTAGGTTTATTTTAAATGTCAGCAAGATGACGTAAGCGAGTAAGAGCACTTCATAAACTTTATTATCACAACAGCCAGAACTTCAAAATTTCTCCTTTCACTTCCTTGATGTAATTTTATTTAATTTTAACTCGAGCTAAGATAAGAAGATAAACTGATGGAAAGAAGAGACAAAGAATCGTATTCGACTTGAATATATTTTGTTCATAAAATTTCCTTCTCCTAAAATAGCATCGCTAATTATAGCGAGGCCAAAGCTAAAAGACGGATTATCGGCCGTATTTTTCGCCTCTAAAATGAAATTCCGAAATTTCTCTCCAGAAAGGAGCAGGATATCAAATTAAATTAAATTAACCTCTGGAGAGACAGAAGCGGGCTCAGGAAATAATATCCCACGCACCATTTCTTCGTGATTTAATATCGCATAAGTATCGCAGGACGTTCTGAATTTCCTCCTACAAGGGTTCCTGACTTGAGGAAAGGAGATTTTTTTGTAAAACAACATCTAAACTAAGTTTTGACTTATTCGTTCTTCGTTGTAGAATCCCAAATTGTGTTTAGAAGGTGCGTCGATAGCTGAGGTTAATATGCACCTCATCAGTATCTCAGGAATTAGAGACGGCGGTATATTTTTATGCTATTTCTATGCATATTTTTAGAGAAAGAACAAAAAGAATGAATAGATAAATATTATTTTACAGCAATATAGAGAGTGGGCCATATTGAGCAGTATTATAAAAAAACCCAAACTAGTCTATAAGAGATAGCAAATGAAATCATGTGAAGGTAAACCGTCCAAGGGAAATATCCTTAGATTTTTTTGGAAAAGGCCAGTCTCCTTCACAAAAGAAATAACTTTGTCTGTCATATAATAATAATAATAATAAAGGACTTTATTCAGGGCGAGATTGAGACTAACAAGTCTCTTCTTACATCTAACCCTTCGTCATATGAGACAAGAAAAGAGAGAGATAGCTTGCAAAAGTACAAAGAAGTAAAATACATTGTGGATTAAAAACCTAAGCTAAGAGCTCAGGGAAAAATCTCCACTGCAGGAAAACACCCTCAAGAAGGAGGGTGTGATAAACCTGCGAAACCTACGGATAGATGCGTCAGTGGACTATGTCCATTCACCAAACGAGTTAGGATGGATGATTGTGGTGCATTGGAAAATAGAAAAAAACATTTAAAAATTCTTTTCATTCATTTTTATCCAGCAATCGTTCCGTCTATTTTGTATCTCAATGTCATTTGATCCATACTAATCCTTTTTCGATTCGTTCCTTCCAACTCTACATAATTTAAGAGACTTATCAATGATTACATTCCTTGCCCTCATTTATCATAGCTACCATATCCTGATGACATTCGTCTTTCTGTACGAGATCGAGAAAAATGTATCTCTTATATACTTTTGTCTCAGTCTTGTTTTTTTGCTGTGATGTAATGTAAGCTACTGAGGTATGAGTCATGCTGAAGGACAGCCTTAATTAAGGACTCTCCTTATGAAATGTTACGAAAAGTGTTACTCGTAGAGTCATTGTGCTTCACTAACGTGGGCATGTTCTGCTAATAGCGTTCTGGCTCAGTGAGGAAAGCAAGGGCAAATTACCTCACTCCTCATTTTGCCTAGTAAGCCTCACTTCCTAGCCTCACCACCACCAAGCCTCTTCTAGCTCTTTGTAGCTGATGGTGGAGGGGATGAGGTCCCAACCGGCATTCGGGCTGAATAATTGACAGAAATTTCCCATATTGAGCCTTACTAAAGTTCCTGCTACAATATCTAGATAAACGTAATATTTTTATGAATCTTTCGGTAAAATATAAAGAAAAGTGTATCTTTCATTTACTTTTCTCTCAATTCTTACCTAGGCTATCATAAAATGGAAGCTACTAAGGTATGAAGGGCGCTGAATAGTAGTATTATTTTTGGTCATTCCGTATTCAATGCATAAAAATTATCATTCAAATGGTCGTTGTGCTGCTCCCAGGTGAACTCGCTCAAATCATAGCATTCTGACTCGGTAAGGAAAGCATGGTAAATTACCTCACTCCTCATCTAACTTGGTAAGCCTCATTCCTTCTAAAGAAATTTTTGAAGATAATGTTGGAAGGATTTAGGTTCACTCGGTCTTCGGGCTTAGTGCTTTATAAACAGGCTTTACCGGCTGCGAAGGCGGAGTGGCTAACGTGCCCGGGATCTTGGACTCCAACCCCAAGATCCCGGGTTCGAATCCCGGCTAGATGAATTTTTCTAGTTTGGGAATGGTTCTGTGTGTTCGTCCCCAGTTACTGTTGGAGACCACCACTGTAATTATCCTGTGAAAGGATATTTGTGGGGGCATTCTCATCTGATTTCGTAATAATACTTTCAAATTTAATAATTAAAATAATGCCATCATATAAATCATATTCATCCTTTACTTCTTAGACTATGATAGACGTATATTCAAGTTCCTTTTAGGTCTAATAACAATATTACGTAGAAGACGGTTAATCCTCCTTGTCAAGCAAATTCCTTTCCATCCTTGATGAAATCCTTGGGGCTCTTCCAAGCTTTCCATTCACCGGTGGGAGTACTGAGGGATTATCCTCTAACTGAAATTACTGTTTGCAGTACCCAGAAGGCAAAGCGAGAATGAAGCCAGACGTTTGGCCCAGTGAGATGGAGCAAGCTCACGAGATGACAGCTGGTGACGTCATATGAAAGTTTGCCTGCGTCAACGCCTGAGGACGACGACCGCTTTGCAGATGTAAGAACATTCTCTTACACAGGAAACTTCCCCAAGGTTAAGCTGTCCGAATTGCTTGCCAGAGATCTTTCATACAAAAGCAATTCCAGAGAGATACAGAAAAGTGATTCAGCTTTGGTTTGTCAATTTTTATCCTGTGGAAATTCCTATACAGGACTCTATATTACGAGAAATATAATTAACTTAGTGAACGGTTTCAGAAAACTGATAAAAAATCTTTGCCCACCTTACTCTCACATGTTATCTGAGTATACCATCATCATAATAATTTGGCTTAATTCCTCATACTAAGAATAAAAATCTCTATAATAATATAATAATAATAAATCGACTTTATTTCAGGGCGAGATTGAGACTAGTAAGTCTCTTCTTACATCTAACCATAGTATATAATAGGTATATCTCTACAACAGTAAGGTTACATTTGGTGTTATGTTCACTCCAAATAACTAAGCAACATTAAAACAACATCGGTTGCATCCGTAGAATTCTCTATAATTATTTCCAACGATTTAGCCCTTAGAGTTTCTGTAAAATTATTTTAATCCTCGGACCACTGGAGGCTGGAATTAGTCTTGCGGTACGGCGCGGTCAAATTTTATTTTAAGTTTGTTGTTAATTATAGCAATTTGTACGTCGAGTGCTAATTTTTGGAATCACAGTCATCATTGGAGGCTTATTTTCAAAATTTTTAAATTTGCGAGGCTTTTGGGAACGTATTCCAAGCAAATATAATTCGATATTCGTTCAAAAATCTAGACGAACAAAAAGCCCTAGAATTTTCTACCCAATCAACGAGAAACTATTTATCCCACCGCACTGAACTTCATCAACTGAATAATCAGTAATGGTACAAAATTTGAAATTTACAAGAATATATAGTTCTGTAATAAAATTCGCATTTACACAAACTTCTGGGGCAAAAAATTTAGACACCACGCAAACTGTCAATGTTTTGTATCGACACATTCGTCAATTTTTTATCGGCACACAGATAGAAATACACTGCTTTAGATGCATCAAATACTCAAGGTAACAAACACTCCCTCATCCTCGTCCGTAAAAGCTATTAGGGCTTCGTATACTTTTCTGAAATTCTAGCTATCGGCTCTCAACATGCGCGAATGAGAAGCCATTCAAAATAGAAGGCAAAGATCGGGTTTGAAATTGAAACTTCGCGCCGCATAACTGAAGAAGAAGCTAAACTTTATATAAGGAAAAGCGAACTTTGAGCTGAAGACAAACATTTTTGTGGTACTACAGCAAGAGAATGTGGCGTTAACATTAAGGTAAATTGAAGTCTTAAGAGAAAGAACACTGAACATTGAACTTGAGGATGTCAGCTCGTTGGCGACACAAGTCAATAAAAATCTGCTGGGAATTGCGAGAATTCTTTCTTTTAGTAGGTCTTTATTAAGGCGAGAGATCTTGTAGGATGTGTAATGAGTTCCACGAAACCACGCATGGACATATTAATTTTATGTGAATTGAAAGCGAAAAGTAACACAATTTTACGTGTGTAAACGTAAATTTATAAAAACCTTTACCTTGAGTGTCAGATTGAGTGGGTTCAAAATATGAACTATAGCACCAGCAAAAAGAAAAGATAAGAAATAATGGATATGGGGTGCTGGTAAATGATGAAAGTATAATTTACAGACGGAGTAGCTTATGGAGAAGCCATTTAAGAGCAGGTAAATAGAATCTTTAGAAAAGTTTGTAGAAAAAGCAAACGAGAGAAATACTCGTAAAATCGGGCAGAACTAAAAGCATGATAGCCAGCTGAAGACAATGCTGTATAACTTCAAGATGAACAGGACGGGGCAGGGCAAGATCACCGTGATTGCCTTCTAGTAGGTCCATCTGTCCTAATATTCCCTACTCAACGCCATTTTTTCACCTCCTGGTAACTTACGCCTTTTATGCCATCTAACATTTTATTATCTTTGCCATCCCTTCTGCTTTTTCCTTTGTATTCTACCCTCAATTACATACTTTAGGAATCCCTCTCCCCTCAATAATTGACCCACCCATTTATTCTGTCGACGTTTAATTACTTCAGTCAAAACCCTCTCCTTCCCGACCATCTCTAGTACCTCTATATTTATTTTCCTATCGACCCGACTTACTTTTTCAATTCTACGCCACATCCGCATCTCAAACACCTTTCAGGATGTCCATTACGGGGTGACAAGAGGAAAAAACTGCGCAGCATAGCTGATCCCGTATATTGATCAGTCTTGTGAGACAGTTGGAAGACGACAGGGACCGCGAAGCGTTAAGTTTTTTTTTGACCTATCAAAAACATGCTGGCGGAATACTTTGATGAATTTTAAAATTTCCTTCCAGCAAGTTGAACTACTATGCAATTTTTATCAAACTTTCTTGATTGGCTTTTGTTTACACGGATCGGTATATCACTGAATGTTTACGCACCATTTTGATTAATTTTTCTTGAAATAACATTGCTTACAAAAATGTAACAGCCGAAGGGACAAGAGGAAACTGTGTAACGCAGTATCTATGCCACATCCACAAGTATGGGGCCAGCCAAGTACGGCTCAGTGCCATCCTATCCTGCTCCCACACCCGACCAAAGAGATGGTGGAAGGGAAAATGTATTCAGATAAGGACCTATATTTAAAAACAGTAATAATAACACGTCCTTATAAGGGCGAGATTGAGACTTGTTAGTCTCTTATTACATAAAACTCATGTTATTACGAGAGAAGGGCGATGTTTAAATGTTCAGGTTACGAATTATGAGGGAATTAAGGCTTTTTTCCGAGAACTGAAGGGACTAGAGAGCTACAGCAAACCAATCTTCGGAAAGCTAATTGATAAGGTTTTCATGGAGAGAACCGCATTGATGATAAAGGTTACTGAAATAAATATCAGGAAAGTAAAATCAAAACCTTGGTGAGAGAGATTTGCTGGATGTGGGTGGAAAATGGTGGATGTGGGTGGAAAATGGACGCGATAGAGAGGACACTCAATGTTTGGAGGTTTTCGATATGTGTGTTTTGCGTAGGAAGGAAAAAGTAGGTTGGGTGGATAGAAATACGAACGAGGAAGAGCTGGAGATTGAGAGGGAAGCGAAAGTTTTAATCAAAGACAAAGTGGAAGCAGAGTAAGTGGGTTCCTCAAACATTGAAAAGAGATGAAATGCTAAAGAAGTTCATGTGAAGTACGTGGCAAGGGAAAGACAAAGAGGGAAACAAAAAGAAAACAGTTTTTGGACAGTACATACAATGGGTGGTTTGTTATTAAGGAGAAAGGAGGTCGAATAGTTGGCAATTTTATTGCAGATGAACCTACGAAGTAGATAACTCATGTGAGTAAAGAAGTACAAGTGCATTTAGGTAACCAATAAGTCTGTCTGTAAATTGTTCAGCCCGAAGGCCGGTTGGGACCTCATCCCCTCTACCATCAGCTAAGAATATCTAGGAGAAGGAAGTGATGATTACTAGGCAAGATGAGGATTGAGGTAGCTTGCCAGCAAGGCTAGTAAACAGAGCAAGGTCACGTTAGTGAAGCACAATGACTCTACGAGTAACACTTTTCGTAAAATCTCATGAAGAGAAACCTTAATTAATGCCATCATCGGCATAACTCATACCTCAGTAGCTTTCATATTTTCACAGTAATGAACAATACTATACCAAAGTATATAAAAGATATATGTTTCTTTATCCCGTACCAAAAGACAAATGATAAATATTTCATTCATCAATAAAGAAGGACAAATCAATAAGTAGAAGAGCGTAAAGCTGAAGGAAAAATCATAGTCCAACTACATAGAAAAGCCTAATAGAGATCTGATCAGATATCTGAGGAGTTAATTCAAGTCCAAAGATGTGGATGAATGGAAAGGGTCCTCGTGAAAAGATTCTCGGTAGTAGAGGAGAGGCTTAATAAAAATGTAAGATTTGTCTGGCACTGAAGACCCGAATAAAGATGCAAAATAAACAAAATTCTCGACGTGAAACTCAATCACGAACATTTCCTTCCAAATAAAGGATACCTTCAATCACGATCACTGAAGTGCTTGCGATAATGGCCTCCTCAGACTTTCCCCAGTGCAAGAGCTAAATGGGATGTGTGTATTTTTAGTTCGCTGTTGCTTATCTTAATTTTTCCTATGCTAAAATACATCAACCGCTATGTTTTCTCTTCTCAGATTCTCCCGCATTATACATAGAAATAGCGGATGCTTTATCCAATTCAGCTATCGAGCCTGAACATATTCTCCCTTAAAAATTGTGTGAGCTTACATAAAAATTTTAAATTTCTATCCACATCTACATATAAGCCTTACAAACCGTCATTGGACGAATGGCAAAACCACCGCTCACTCACTGTATAGTTGCCTACTGTCGCCAACCGAACTCGGAAGAAATGAATTTTTGAGGAGGGTAGTCAATTAATGGTTTTCGGGTGGTATCTGCATGGCCTAAACAACAGATAACAGGTCTTCAGCAAAAAATTTAATTATAATATGTTTGAAAGACATATCAGTCCTTTCAATAGATAAGAACAAATTAGAAACCCGCATAACTGAAGAAGAAGCTAAACTTTATATAAGGAAAAGCGAACTTTGAGCTGAAGACAAACATTTTTGTGGTACTACAGCAAGAGAATGTGGCGTTAACATTAAGGTAAATTGAAGTCTTAAGAGAAAGAACACTGAACATTGAACTTGAGGATGTCAGCTCGTTGGCGACACAAGTCAATAAAAAT
The DNA here is from genome assembly GCA_000376725.2 of Ladona fulva. Taxonomy (NCBI): domain Eukaryota; kingdom Metazoa; phylum Arthropoda; class Insecta; order Odonata; family Libellulidae; genus Ladona; species Ladona fulva. The sequence goes on from KZ308236.1 coordinate 484,308, forward strand.
CTGCTGGGAATTGCGAGAATTCTTTCTTTTAGTAGGTCTTTATTAAGGCGAGAGATCTTGTAGGATGTGTAATGAGTTCCACGAAACCACGCATGGACATATTAATTTTATGTGAATTGAAAGCGAAAAGTAACACAATTTTACGTGTGTAAACGTAAATTTATAAAAACCTTTACCTTGAGTGTCAGATTGAGTGGGTTCAAAATATGAACTATAGCACCAGCAAAANCAAAGATTTTTTTCACCCCTGTCACTTCAATATTTTCCTTCATTTACTATTATTGCAATTATTATTTATGATAGTTTATTATTTTTTACAAGCACGAAAAACTATTCCCTGTTCGATAAAATCTTACTAGCCGGGATTCGAACCCAGGAACTTGAGGTTGGATCGCTAGCACGCCAACCAATCCGTCAACGCGGCCGGTGTGTAGATCTTTACCTTCGAATCTTACATTTCACAGATTCCTTGATCCCATGACAAGCGTTTGTTAGAAACTCCGCAGTTCTGGTAATAAAAAACGGGCTGGACAACCACTAACACCAACTAACTTCTCAATTGGTACTCCACTTAGAAAGTAAAAGGACTGAGTCACTCCGACTTTTTCACCTCCGTTTATTTAAAGGACCAAATACTAGTGGTAGTAGTATAGTTAAAAGTGCTTCGACAGCATAGGTCATTTCGCCCGTAGGCCCCCACCGGGAATCGAACCCGAGACAGCTTTCACTGAAGTCGAACGCGTTGCCCACTTGGCTCTCGGGATATTATTGAATGATCCTAATTACAGAAATTGAAAAGGCTATTGCATAAAGTTTAAGCGAAGACAAAAACCTACTCTTGGTTGTTCTCTCGGGTGGTATATGCTCCTTTGGGTCAGAATACGCCACTGGCTTTCCAGGAACAATAATCCAACCCTTAGGTTAACCAACCGCATCAGTTAACCCAATGTAAGGAACAACCCGACTGCGAACGCATTCAGCAAAGCCTATGCATACAATTCCAAAAATTTCCGCGGAGCAATTCAACTATGCAGAGAATATATTCCAGAATTGACTCCTTGGATGCTGTATCCCTAGGAGCGGAGGGGAGGGGAAAATGAGGAGGAAGGGGTCTTGAAGATGCTGGTAGCCATTTTACGCCCCCCCTTTTTCGTCCTTCGACCAATTGGAGCGTGCCAAAGAAAAGATGCGTCCACTCCATTTGAGGGGAAAAGGGAATGACGTCAGAAGGAGAGCCGTCTCCAGAGAGGATAGAAAGGAAAGTATGAGAGGAATATCGCTAAGTGTCCGTCCCAGAAAGATCTGTAAGGGAAAGAGGGAAGGAATGCAGAAGTGGAAGAAGATGAGAGAATGTTTCTTCGTTCCGAGGCCCCGAAAAAATTCATTAACGGGGTTTTCTGGAGGAACACATTCGGATGTAGATGCGTCTCGAGATGTCTCTCCAGATATCTTTCGCGTAAATGAGGAAATATTGATTCCTTGACCGCCGAAGTCGGCGCGGAGGGGTGGGATGAAGAGGTGCGTCGAATTTGCTCTCCGTGAAATAGAATTTTCATAGAAAGACACTAAGAAAAACTGTACTTTTTCCACAGAATTATTTATTAAACAAATAGATAACACACGACCGGTTTCGACGATTCATCGCCATCATCTGGTCCTGGTTCTGATGATGGCGATGAATCGTCGAAATCGGTCGTGTGTTATTTATTGTTTAATAAATAATTCTGTGGAAAAAGTACAATTTTTCTTAGTGACTTCATATTATGGATTTCCAAAATACTTTGCCTGAATCTGTGTATGATTTTTTATGTTCGTCAGTCGAATCCTTTCCCTTGATTCTAATTCCTCTCTATTTTTGGTAAGAAATGACATACAGACTGTTCCTAGACTCATTACGTGACCCTAATTTTATGTAAGACGGACAAAACCCGTAAAGTTACATTTTAAAGAGTAAGTTAGCTTAAAATTACCCACCACACCGATGGCAGAAATTCACACAAGTTCAGAATACGCGAGAACAGGGAGAGATACCGCGCGATCTAATCGCTATAGACATAAATTACGTAACTAGAACGTTACTTCTATCTGATCGGGCGCTCTCTGTACACCTTTCGGTCATTAGAGTTCGCTACTTAAGTCCAGATTTACGTTAGTCGGGAACTTGTTGTATAAGAGTCAAATTTCCATACATGTAACCTTTCTGCAGTCTTTCTGGCCGCAATAATACTGTGTTATAGGCGAATGTGAAAGTGCAGCTTACGTGGACGCTTTATACACAATGACCCCATGAATAATTATATTCATAACATTTCATTAGGTTAAGGATTGACCAAGATGAATGTAATTTTTCCGCATTACTCATACCTACGTATATCCACACTATCTCAGCATGAACAAGGCCGATAATAGTAAAAGAAAGATTAATTTTCCACTCTACCGAAGGATAAATGTATAAATTCCTACCGACGAACTCAAATTTGAGATCGTTTGGAGACTCTGATCTCCAGATTCTCGTTTTACAACAATCTCAGTAAAAAATAAATATAGGAATCAAGTTTTGATAGAGGACCGTAATTTGCTGAATTTATTCTATTTGATATCAAGCAAATTATTTATTAGGGTCAAATAGTGGAAACATTGGCTACATTTTCCAATCCATCAACACGTTAATTATTATAGGTCAGATTTATCTTAAATATGTTATGTATATATTAATTTAATTATAGATACGAATAAACTGAACGGACCTAGATAGACCTTAATGCTTCGTAAATTTCAATCATTTACTACCGTAATTGGATATTAATAAGATAATTCATACACTGTTACTACAGCTTCATGTCCCATAGTAGAAAATTAATCTTTCAATGCAATGAAATTATGTACGCATATTTGAATTATAGTAAATTAATAATGCACGAATGAAAAATTTAAAAAATATAGTTTAATAAATTAAGCAGATGGAATTGAATAATTAATCAATTTAGTCGCTGAAATTTTCAAAAAAGCAAGAGTTTC
>KZ308236.1:514715-528383 GCA_000376725.2 Ladona fulva
TAAAATAAAAATAAATTAATGACGATGAATAAATTAAATTAAACCAAATAAATTTAAAATAAATAAATGTCCCGGAAACTGGGAAGAGAACACCTTTAAGGATCCTGGTATATCATAAGCCAAAAGTCGGGAAATGAGAAAGCCTTATTCTGTTCCAAGAGGTAAATGAAAAGTATTCCATTAATCAAGATACAGCGCCAGGAATTAAATGTGAATATGAACGTATTAATATTAACCTCAGTTTTTTCCCTTCCAAGGCATATTCCGGATAAGGAAAAATATTTCGACGCGCATTTATCACGGGTTCAGGATTTCAAAACTCACTCACTTTTCGGAAACGCCTTTTCGAAACTTTTTACTGAGAACCCGTCCCTGGAAATGTCATAACTTTGAGCCTCTGTCTGGAGGATAAACGATAGGAATTTATATACAATCTTGCTCTCTCCTTCCCTCTTAAAACATAAAGAAAAATCCATCCGCGGCGGCGAATTCCTCTTTCGTAATGGAATGGGCTTCATTTTGCTAATGAAATTTTTGCGGCCAAGTTTTCTTTTTCATCGCTGGCTTCCTTTTTTTCATTCGGAAGACGGCATTCCTCGGGAAACTTTCCTCAATTGCGAATTTCCCGAACGAATAACTTTTTTCCCTCTAATCTTAAAGGGAAGGTGAAGACACTTGTTTACCCTAACGACGAAATGAAACACCGAGGGAGAAATCAATAAAAACATCTATTTGAAAAGATATTAACGCGTGATTAGGTAATTATAAGGACATTGTAAGCGAGTTATTAATTATTATTACTTAAAATTACTATTAAAGTTAATTAGAGTAATTACTTAAAGGATATCAACAGATTGCAAGGAAATTAATAATATTTAATGAAAATATAAGCACACTGATAGTAAATATTGACACATTATTATAAATAATAAAATAAAAATGATTGAGAAATTGTTCATACGTAATTAGTAAATTATTAACCTATTATCTAAGAAGTATTTGTAAAATTAATAGCGGAGGGAACCACCAAATTAGTGTATTGTGAAAGAAATTTTATTAAAATATTCATTTTTTCCCAAGAGTGAAGTGAATAGAAGCGAAAAACAGCGAAATGTCTGGAATTCCAACCCAGGTTTCTCACTTGTCGGGCAGGTTTTCCAACCACTGAACTACCATATCGCGTTTCCTCCATTCCGTTGTCTAGTTAATTATTTACCATTATAATAAAAAGCAGGCCCTCATAAAGGTCTCACATGGAGGTGTTTCTGAATGTTCTGACAGGATATCTTAACTGGTTAAAGCAACCGAAGCAGATAAAAGGTCCTGTCTCGAGCTCCGGTTCATCCGGATTTTCCTGCCCGTTTTTCCTTATTAAAAAATCTTGTTCCACCAAAAAGATTTCAATCTGGGAATAGCATCACCACGTAATCTGCTAGCTGTCATTCCTCCATTTCCCCTATCCAACACCCTTCTCTTCGGAAAATCTTTTTCACTTTTCAGACTATCGATAATATTCCTAATTCTCTGTTCACTCCTTCGCTTCATTCAGCAATACTTTTTAATTTATAATCAATCTGGGGTCCTTTTCTTCGTTAATTCATTCAACATCCTTTCTTCGTCAGATCTCTACAGGTCTCTTGCACTTCATCATTCCTGACTTTATCTTTCACCTTATGTTCAGCATTCATCTCCAAACCAAAATTTCAAAAGAATATAACTTGAAGTGGGTCTATTTTTCACAACCATAAAATAACACAGTCCATACTAGGCTTGTTCTCAGGTCCTTATTAATTTACTAGTTAATACTCCCGCTCATGAGGCCGAGAGTGAGTGATCTCCGACAGTAATAAATTTCGGATGTGAAGTTCTTAAAACGGATGAAATTTCGCGCAAGATTAGACCATATAAGCAACAATAAAATGAGGAAGGTTTTAATAGTAGGACGCATGACGGAAAAAAAGCAACAGATTACATGAAAAAACCATACAAAACGAATGGAAGAGCTAACATTACTGAAGATGGTATCCGATTATCATGAATAAATTATAGTAGGAACATTCTTGTGCACACATTTAATTTCTAATATATAGAGTGATGTAATGCTGAGAATTCTGTACTTTCAAAAAAATAGCTTGAAAGTTTCTACTTTCTTTAAATTTGTCCTGATAGATTCTATTCCCTATCGAATGCCGAAAATTTCTTTCCCGCCAGTGACTATTCCCTGTGATATAGTGTGCTGTTTTTTTTTAAACTGAATGAAAGTATCCATAGTTAACTGCTAGCCTGGTATCTATATTTGTCCATCCAAAGACCTGGGTTCGAGTACCAGTCATGTCGCTATTTTTCACACCTGTTATTCCTTGGGTTTCAGGTTCATGGCTCTTCCGTGTTTAGTAATTTACCTTTCCTTAATCCTCATATTGGTAATGTTTGCAATTCATGACATGTTGAAGCATGCATATTAATATTAATAATATAATAATAGTATTAATAATAATAATGATTGAGAATCCATCCCATTTTAGGACAATCATTGACGGGATTAACTTGAACCTCCTCCCTCTTGAAAATTTTCAAGATCCGACCCCGGCTTCACCCGATTCTTCTCAAGGAACCCCTTGAAGAGTTATCGAGCGGGGAAACGTTCCGATTTCAACCTTTGTTACCCTAAACATTGGCGAGGAATCGCCCGTTCAGCGCCACGGAGATCTCGTTGGGGAAAAAGCTGAAAGATTTCCGCGAATATTATATCTGGTCGCGGGGTGACGTCAAGAGTTTTAGATACGCAACTCGACTGCAGTCGTGGGGGTGCGTGGGCCGCTATTTGGCCGGGACAGAATCAGGTAGGATAGGGCGAGGTGGGGGAAGTAGGGCGGGGGACGGTAAGCGGTTTGGATCTCTTTGAACGACCTCGTGTATCGATTGGTAGGCCCTCTAACCCCTTCCGCCCCATCGCTACACCATTCCTCTCTCGCCCTTAACAAAACCACTCCGCGTTTCATTCTTCTTCCTTATACTTATCGCGTTTTTATACATAACGAGCCTTAGAGGCCTTTATAAAAAAGACTTAGTTTTTTAAGGGGGGATTCATGTTCCCACAACGGAGGGATTGAGTGTAAATCTGATAATTGCAGGATCATGAGGAAAGGAATGGGAGGAAGCCGTAAAGGTTCTTGTGTATTTTTGGTTTAACGGGAGGATTTCGATGGGGCTTTATCCCGCTTGGAAATCTCTCCTTCTTATTTTATAAGGAGATACGAGAGAGCTCCATGGGAAGCTTATCTTTATCAAGGAAAGAATGATTGTACACGACCGGAATGGTTAGGAACGAAACAGGAAAATTGTAACAGAGAATTATCGAGAGAAGTGTTTATTAGAACGAAATTACCACGTCAATACTATGATATGATACTTCTTCATTGAATTGTTATTATAATGCAAATTAGAAAATAACTAGTAAACTACCCCTTCAAAGATGTCGGAACTTATAATTATTTCAAAAACAAATCTGTTATTGTATACATTAGGTCCTCCTAAGCCAGAAAGGGTCAAATTTAAGCCTATTATAGCTTAATATATTTGTCACTGGTAGACGGTCTGACTGACACTATAAATTTCGAGGAAATTTGCTCAGAATTAAATGTGTGAAGGTACATTTTATAAATCATAACTATGAAATCAACTTCATAAACATTTTGTAGTTTTCAAATTTTAGCCATTTTTATCGTTTGCGTAATTCAGAAAATTTTAAAATTAGTAAGATAAACACTGTACTAATACTATAAACTTTAATTCTCCTTTTAAATTCCAAGCGTATTCTTGTAAGATAAAAGAAATTTAGTTCGGCATCAAATATTGGGTAACTCAAACGCCCCCGTCAACTCAGCGTTAATTGAAACTCTAGCATAACTGAATACGCAACTTATATATACCCTAAATTTCATAAAAATACTAATCAGGATAGATTTTGAACAAATAATGTTATTAAATGAAATAAAATTATCATTTGTCCAATATTATTTTACGAAATGAATAACTTCTATGTAAAATGAAGTAATTAGGAGAGAATGAAAATATGAACAAAGAACAGATTGAATAGAACTGCGACAAGCGATAAACCTCAGATTGACAAAAAAATTTGAAAAAAAAGCATACCCCCTTGAATACCATTTCGAATATTTCCATTGATTATATAAAGAGCGATTCAAGATGGTGGATAAATCAACTACTACACGCTACTCATTCCAGAAGATATTCAGCTACATGACCTATCCCCCTAAGGGAAGGAAGATCTGGGACTGTTTAGACGTCAAAAAATCTATACGGAAAACCTAAGATGTGTCTTAAAATATTATTGAGCTCTACAGCAATGCCTCTTTGAAATTTAAATCGCTGTTTGTACGCGACTGAGTCGTGTTTACGCTAATTGTACAGCAAGAGATAAAAACGCTATTGCTTTCAGTTTATTATTCGAAAATAATCGCTTTCCACTCTTCGTGCATTATTTTATTATCTATATTACCAATATCTGGAGGCATTTGAGATGTGGGTGTGGCGTAGAATGGAGAAGGTGAGCTGGGTGGATAGAAAAACAAACATAGAGGTGCTAGAAATGGTTGGGGAGGAAAGGGTTTTAATTGAAGTAATTAAGCGCCGACAAAAGAAATGGGTGGGTCAGATATTGAGAGGAGAGGGATTGCTGAAGAATGTAATAGAGGGTAGAATGCAAGGGAAAAGACAGAGGGGAAGGCAAAGGCAAAAAATGTTAGATGACATAAAGGGTGGGGTGAGTTACCAGGTAGCGAAGGAAAGGAAAATTCTGTAAATTTTAAAAAGCACCTTTACTCGATATCAGCTTTCCATACATCCGCCATTGATAATGTCCGGTAATTTAATGAAATGGAAATGGTATTTTCTCTCGCGAGATCTTTGTAGATTACATATTACAAGACGGAGAAAACACTGATGGCAACCACCTGAGAAATCTGGTCGTAGACCATCTTAACCTAAATGTATTGGTTCACAGTCTCCCATTCAACTCCTAGATAACAACAATCATTTTGGTCAACGAAGGTAATTCTAGAATTCTAAAATTAACTAACCTCGCTTACTGTGACGACACTTAGTGTGTATATTATCGGTACATAAAATTCTCATCCTCAAATTCCACCCAAGATGAACGTCATAAGCTCCTTAAATTGGCTGTTTTCAAATCCAGAAGGAACGTAGGTGACATTTTAGACACAGAATGTTACCGCATTTTATACTAACGATAGAGAAATGATGAAAACATGTAAATGAATCAACACGCTTCAAAATAGCTGCTTTAGACATTTTGTCAACCCACATGCTAGTGACGTCGATCACTCCGACTTCATAGTGCATATGACAGTCGTTTTAGAGAGAAAATTTCATCGGTAAAATTGCATCTAAACATGGGATGCTGAAAGGAGGGGGATATCTATTCTATAGAGTAAACAATATATGTGTAGGACACAGAAAATGTACAAGGAAATTATATTTCATTTCCATTTACATTAGCACCCCGCAAACCGCCATACGGCGTGTGGTGATTGTAATGTACTTTCGCATATTTTAGCTATCACTATCGGTAGGTTTGCGCAGATTTTTCACACCCCCCTTCCTAGTGGGTGTTTTGCTACAGGGGATAATTTTTTTCCAAAGAAACTCTTAGATATTTTATTTCCTCATTTCTTCTAATTTTTCTTTTCTCCTTAATTAATAATTTTATAAAATATGACGATGGGTTGGGTGGAAGAGGAGACTTTTAGTCTCAATCTCGCCCTAATAAGGACGGATATTATTATTATATTAATATTGTTATTATTATTATGCTGTCGTTGTATTTACTCAGCATTTCTACTGAAACAATTTCACCTCTCCTTTAGATGGAATGGACCAGGCTCTCGACATGAAGAGGGGATTCACCCTAACCCATGCGGTTCTTAATTTTCCCGTTTAATTGAAAAACTTACGCATAATGTGGCAAGTTTGCAAAAGGACTGCGTTTTGTGCAATGTTGATGATATTTCTCTCTAAACCAATTGTCTCCACATATTTATTTATGTTGCTTGACACCAACCCTTCCGCAGAAATAACCAAAAGAATAACCTGAATGTCCATTAATTTCCAGATACTTTTTATCTGCCATGCAAGCTCTTCATAATTTGTCCATTTTTCCATCTGGTTTTTTGGATGTTATGGAATAGAGGCATTGGTATGTCAATGATTATACCATTTTTGTTGGCGTTATCAACTAGTTAGATTTCTGTACTGTCATAATTTATAGTTTTATCGGTCAATACGGGTCTATCCCAACAGAGGATGATTTTGCTCTTCTCTAACTTCTTGTAAGACAGGAACAGGTTGATATTTGTAATACGGTACCATATCCTCATCAAAAAGTTGATATTTCATACACAGCTATTGTTGTACTAGCTTTGCAACATGATTATGTCTACCCAAATATGCTATATCAAATAGATTCGCACATCCATCCAATATATGTTCAATGGATTCTCCCGTTTCGCTACATTTTCGGCATTTATTTTGGACATCAGGATGTATTTTTGGTAGTTAAAGGCACGTGTGGCCCCTTATAAAACCAAAAGCGAGCGGTCATTTGTTAATAAAATAAGTTCCCTTTTCAATAATTCTCGTGCCTTTATTTGCTATATGAAAAACACGGTGACAAGGGCAGGCTCACGAGCGGTCCAAACCACTTCAAAAGGTCACCTTTCACGAACACGACCAAACGAATAAAAAAAACGCGATGAAATTTTCACGGAGCATCGCGACCCTAATCGGAAAAAAATCGAATTTCGGTGGTCACCCCTAAGCAATTCACCTGGCTCATTCCACGTGATTTAAATAAAATCTGCGTTGAGCATCAGAATGAAAGGAATGTCACAATAGTTCTGAAATACTTTCCGAGTTTATAAATACCCTGTTTGAAATGTTCCTGGCGGAAAAAGCTTGTTCAGTGGCTGTTTTTAAATTCTTCAGCCTGAGGGCTAGTTGGATTCACCATTAGCAACCAACAGTGTAGGTGACGTACCTCCATCCGCTAAATCAACATTGTAGGAACATTGCAATCAACCTTCCGGAGTTTAGTTGACGCACGAAAGAATCGATCCGAATTCTTTCATTAAAATTTCCTCCACGTGTAGAGGAAAATTGCGTAGGAGTTGTACGTGGGTGTAGGGATGAGATGATTGGATGGACATGGCTCTTCTGTACCGCGGAGGCGGAATACTCAGACGGATCTGTGAACGTCAAAGCACCGATCCGCGGGATCAAAATGCGGTCGAGTCCTTTCTTGGTTGGATATCCATGGAAAATTACCTTATTTATTTCGATAAATGAGTATTTTGCTCATAATTCATTTAGTTAGAGTTCATTTATCCTTATTTATCATTATTTATAATTAAACACGTCGGTAAACTACCCAGATCGACTTCTAGATTTCATTAAAAAATCACACCTGTGTATGGGTGAGATATTCTCGAGAAATTGATGAAAATCTAAAATTGGACTAAGTATATCATTCACTCTCTTACAATTATTCCCGATGAAGATATTACGACGGAGAGAGCAACATTAGAGATAAAAGTTCATTTGCTTCATCTATTCCTTTGAAAAGGGAGGAAGGTGACTCGTCTATGTCTAAATACTCTACAAGCAGATTTTCTGTGTTTGGTAGGGAGTGCATAATGCACTGATGTGATGCACCATGACTCTATTTTTTTAATCGATTACTTTCGCGTATCGAAAAAAAAATTCTGGGATCGATTCGTTCTTGCACCTAATTCCCTGGTCTTCCTTGCAGTATAAGAACGGTCTATGTCACAGGGAGGACGCATTATATCGGCTACACCATCAGTGAACGTTTTCCTCTGAACTTATGCCTTTTTTATATCTTTTATCTTCTAAAGATGCCCATCCTGCTTCCTGAACCATCTGAGTGACGCTCACTGATTTGTAGTAGCAATTCTTTTCAATACCTACGTATTTGCCCTTCACTGACCCTTTTCTAATTGCAGAATACAACTCTTGTCGGCAGAGCCCCATACACTATATGTATTCTCAAGGTGAGGCCTATCTAATTAATTTGCACGTTGGAACATTTCCAAGACGTGCACCTAGGAAATTCTCAATATAAACAGACGTGAAAAAATGTCTTACAGGATCTGGACTCGAAGCCAGACTTTCCCTTCAAAGTATCCCAAAACTACATGTGCAAATGTTTTGGCTCGATAGTTAAAATGGATGAAAATCGATCTCATTTTAAATTTTTTAATAGTAAGACGAAGAGTTAGAACTAAGATGACACTCGTGAGTCTTAATAAAGAAGATTTATTATTATCAGTATCAAGTATTTATCAGTAACTTGGCAACTATAAGCTCAGAATAGACAGAAAACACATAAGTAGGTCTACAAGCGACGTCAGATTCGATGATGATGATATATGTTAACAACAAATCCTCCAAATAAGCAAGAGGGTAACGCATTCGCCTCTGATGAAAGGTCTCTAGTTCGATTCCCGGCAAGATCCCACATTTTTGGTTGTTCACTCGGCATCGTGGATAGTAGCTACCTGAATTAAGAGTCAGCAAGTCCGGTGAAATGCAGACATTAATGGATGACATTGGAATCGATGAACTAATTCCGCGTCCCATCATTAATGCCCTCAAGTTATCATGGTCCGGATGATTAATTTTATTAATGGCAGGTAAATAAACAATGATGTACATAAACAATAGAATAATAGATGATATATGTATATATTGGCACACATATGTATGAAATAAATGTAAATTACACCGTGAACTCCACAAAAATACTCAAAATTAAGTCTGTGTTTGACGATATAAAGATACGAGAGAACCCTCTACACTTACGTATATATTCTTTCATCTATTTCATTGTTATCATTTTGAAAACATTTGACTCAAAATAGATTAACGTACTTATAAAGGGACACTCCCTTGGTTGTCGTAATTCCCCTGTTTGTCAAATGCCCTGTGAATGGACGCTCACTTTGCTGCAAACACCAGAGCGAAAGCTAGGCGTAAATACTACAAGAGCCTTTAATATTTCAAAATTGATCGATAGCGGAGAGAGCGAATCTCGCAGCCATCCGAAGCTTCATTTTCCAATCTCTCTGTCGGCAGCGAAAGCGTTTTGGGCGCTAATTGAACTCGCGTTAACCCACCCATGTGGCCCAAATTCAACCAGGTGTGGCAGATATAGCGCTCTTCGTGGGAAGGACACGCTAGAGCAGTGTTTTCCAACCTTTTTGGTCCCCTTAACCGATAATGGTGTAGCACATACACGTTACAATAATGTAAAGTCATAAGTTGCTTATGCACATTCGGTGAAGAATAATGTCATTCACAGTGGTTGAGAAAGTGGCAAAGAGAACCAGAAATGAAAATGCAAGGACATAGTGCTAAAACAACTACTGGAATTATTCAATAGAAAAAGATTCTTTTCTACCCCGAGGCAGTTCAGAGTCAACTGGGCGAAGGACAACTCGTCGAAATGACAGCTCGACGAAAGACAACTCGGAGAAATGACAACTTGGCGAATAGACACCTCGAGGAACAGACATCTGGACGAAATGACACCTGGGCGAATAGACAACTGGACGAAGAGACAACTGGGAGAAAAGACAACTCGGCGAATAGACAACTCGTTAAAATGACAACTCGGCACAAGGTAATTCGATGGAAATTGGAAAAAAACAACTCCGTGACATAACCAGTTGTATAATAGTGTGACACGGCTTAATTTTTTCTGCAAGCGGTAGAAATTGTGCTCTGTGTTTACCACTTTATTAAAATCGTCTTCTAAATATCTTTGTCATAATATACCAATTAATACCAATTTTATTCATGATTAGCAATTTTTGTCTCAAAAATGTAATGTAAAATAGAGTTTGTTCCATCTGTGGAATAAATTTCATTCGTCAAATATATAAATCATTGTTTAACATTAAAATCCCGTTGTCGTTTCAAAATAATAAAATGACCTCTTTGAGCATACTTATTACATACTAGTATATAACTGGTAAAGTATGACTCCGAGTTGTTTTCCGTCAATTTCCTTCTTTGCCTTATAATCGTATGCCAAAATGTCCTTTCGCCGAACTGTCCTTCGCCCAGTTGACACCAAACCCTAGTGGGAAAGTCTTCTGCAACACTTAAAGATACGAGTACTGTGAGTTAGGAACCCTTTTCCTGGAGCAATGCTTCTCAACCACTGGTACTCGTCAAATTGAGAAACTTTGTAAGCATATAAGACTGATTCGATGTACCTAAGTTTACGTAGGGTTTTATAACATTTCCTTAGCATTATGTTCACTCAAAGGATAACCAAAGTTGGAGAGACCTCCAGCGGAACTATCCCGTAGAACGATAGTTGTGTTGGAACATTGGAAGTGTATTAGAAGATCCCGGTTGAGCCCCACACTTTTTCATCTACCTTTATTCGTCAGGTTGCTCCAGGAAGCATCAATTTGCGTGGAAGCATTATTTTCCTTTCTTTATAATTCATACAATCCTTAAAAATGTCCGATCTTATTTGTACAAAAATTATTCCAGTAGTTACCCTTAATTGCTTCTGTGATATAAATGCGAGTCACTTTACAAAATTTACAAACTCTCAAGCATGCGAAGGTGGGACTTGGCTGCTCACGAGAAATGGAATTTGTGATGTAATCGCAGAAAGGTTGAAAACCTGTGCAGTATTAAAAATTGGTATGGTTGGTAGTATAATAACGCATTTGTATTACAAGTTTCTCTTTGTTCTTTTCAGCTTTTTAGCAGAGCTAAACTGGTTCTAGATGAATGTCACGGTTTTTAAAGTAACTTAATTATCCGAAAGGCGTTACAGACGCAAGTATAGAGGTTGTTGAAGGGTGGAAGTTGCACAGAAAGCTGTGAATTTCGTTTAGATTAAAATTTAGAGAAATATTCAATAATATTTCCTGTCGCTTTATAAGTGATTACATCTTTATGGGAGGAGAAATGCGTGACATCACTCAATTTTACCCGACATGAATTTGTAGTTACGAATTCGAAATCCCTAAGTTCTTCACTCTTTCTTCTTCGTTCATTTCTTAGAGCGAAACCTGCCTGAAAGAACCTGCCTGCCTTAGTTGGAGCATTCTTGCCTGAGGGGAGTGTACCCTACCTTAGGGGAGTGTACCCTACCTTGGAGAGTGTTCCCTGCCTGGGGAGTGAACTACACCCGCCGCACCGGATCCTACCCTAATCGCCTTTTCCTGACCTCCGATGTTACCTTTTTCTTTAACGGCCATTCGGACCCAACGGACCGTCGACTTGAGGAATTATCGCTCCATCTGACGGAAGTTTCGGGAATTTAACGATGGAAATTTCGCATCTGAAGGGTGAAGGGGTTTTTTCACGATTTTCGAGAGCTTTCGTGCCCGATGTGCATGTGCGAATGAGAAAAAAATGTAAGGAAGGTTGGCGAGCGAGGCGATCAATCCAGAGCTCCCTCTCTTCCCGTGAATTCGACGAGTCTGCGACACTAGAAAGCTATTCAAGAGCCGTAATTTCGCGACTAGATTCGTTTCCCAGATTCGAAAATTCGTCGCAGGATGATGGATGGATAACCTATGTGGCAATGGAGCGACTTAATAACCTTTCACGATTCGCGGAAAAGAATTGTGTGAGTTTATTTTAACCTCGTCCCACTCAAAACTCAAGAGCGTATTCGATTTATTTCGTTGTTTAATTTAAAAGCAACGTTATAAAGTTATAGATAAGCAAGGATTTCAAATACATGAATTCCGCTAAGTAGCTTGTTTTATCAGTATCGTATATTGACGTTACTATGTTAATGTATGTATTCTATGTGTGCACATATCGATACAACAACTATTATGATGTAATTTCAAATGTAATGTAATTAGAGATTAATTAAAGCCTTCACTAACTGTAACGTAATTAATGAAAATTACTTGTCCTATACACACATTTATACCTCGTAGGATAAATACATTTATTATTATTACCATCATAATCATCATCGTTATTATACCACTCACGGCAGAAATTAAAGAAAAGTTGATAACTACGTACAGCCAAAATACTTGAATAATAATGGTAAAAAGCAATGTCAGCTATTGTACCTATGATTTTTAATAAATTTCCAATGTGTTAAAGAGACATCACTAACTTCTGGACACTAAGGAATAGAGTGAAACAGTGGTTACTACAAGAAGAAAAAATTTAAATATTTTAAGAATGAGATGTCTACCTCGTACTGTTAGTCAATGATGTATTTGATAATACATTGCAGTTGTTTTGAAAACATTTACAAATGAATTAATTATGGAATACAGTAGATATACAAGAATTTAACTGTGTGTTACCGAATTAGGACATATTAATTTAATAAGTGTTGCTATAAGATTGCATGGAGCCTTATTGCTTTAAAAACCAGGCGCCTTCTGATGAATCCTTCGGTGCTCAAGAGTACCAGAATTTTTCTTAACTCATTTGTGGACGAATCATTAATACTAGAATTGATCAATATTACATCTTCTTGTTTGTAGCTATGGACGAATTATTTATGGACGAATCATTAATACTAGAATTGATCAATATTATTTCTTCTTGTTTGTAGCTTGATCCTTAAAAATGGGAAGAATATCATATTGATTGCATACAAGCCGAAACCAAGCAGGTTTTTTTTATATATTTTGTATTTTTTTGTATTTTGAATTTGTCTTTTTATAGTTGTACTTTCTGCATTTTCATTAACCATTATTATTATCACTACTTAGTACCAGCCTCTTACAGCTTGTACATATAATAAATATTAGCACGTTACATTTAATATTGAGCTGTTCGTATCGTAGCCTGCATAAAAATATTCATTAGAATCTGCAATATTTTATTTTTTATTATTCAATTATGAAAAAGGTTCAAAAAGTAACGACGTTGACCTCCATTAATTATGAAGCTTTATTTCTTAAATTATGAACTCGATTGACAACATTTATATACCAAATCCTTCACTGTAACCTCTTAAAGCACTGTAACCTCGTCATGTATGTGCAATCGCTGATTTTATAAAAAATATATCTGTAAGCTGCAACTTTGATACCTGATTTGTCGAATTAATTATACGATGAATAAATACAACATAAATTATAAATTTACTAACATTCATGGCTTGGTCTATCGGGAAATAATGCAAATATGTTTAGCCGAAGGGCCTCATTACGCGTATGAATTAATCAAGCTAGATAGCAATGACCGCTTAAATTAAACTGCCACGTTCGTAGAAGGACTCATTCACGATTTCCGTATTTCCGCATAATTTCGACGCTGATTGGTTTCTTCATCAAGTAAATACACGTTGATGCAATATTCATTTAGTCCTCGACTCAAGGAGGAAACAAAAAGAAAACCTCTTGAATGAATCCATACGAATTAATGATCGAATAAAGCCTTACAAGGAAATACAGCCATTGGTTGAAATGCTGAATTTAATTTACGTTAAACTATTTGGTTTTTTTAACATCTAGATATTGTTTACATTCATATCTCTAGGATTGTTTGAACATCTAGATATTGTTTACATACATATATATATATATATATGGTTGG
>KZ308236.1:539413-562613 GCA_000376725.2 Ladona fulva
TACTTATTTCTTAAAGCTAGTTTTTTTATATACACTCTTAATACGTTCATGAATGACAAAAAGGGTCATTGACGTTGTTATGCGACAAAAAGCTATGCACTTTTACTCATTCTGTAAAGTTCTGGACTCCTCAATTACTTGAAACCGAATAAAGAAGTTCTGAAGGAGAGGAAAAACATATTTTCATTTTCACGTACATTTTATGAGAATGTAAAAATGAACTGATTCAATTTTCTCAGCATCTTATTCCAGACTTAAAGTAACTCATGTTTCTTCGTAATACTGGTCAATAATTTTTGTTCTGATTACTAATAATCAGTAGTCAGTATATACCAATAGAAGCTTTTTAAATAATTGTCTATGGATTTACAGTGTCTCCAAGTAAAGGTTTTGATTGAAAATTACTCCCATTGTGTATTTTATGTCTTTATTGTATTAAGGATTTGCCCAGGGTCCAACAAGATGGTTTCTTCGTTCAAAGACTTAATTCTAGTAAAACAATTGTATCGTTAATGACAGTCTTATAAGATGTTTCATTCAGAAAGAAAACAACAGAATCTTAAATTGTGTTCATCTACATAAATAAGCAGCCTTTTGGCATGTGGCAGGGGGTGTAAACACCAACAGTAGAATTACTTCTTTCGTTTATTATTATCGCGTATTGTTCACGGAAAAAATGAGTCCCTAAAACGACTTTTCCTGTCACTATATATCACCTGACATGAGAATTTCCTTCTATGGAGGACCTTGCTCAGTGGAAAAAATAGGAATTGTCTTTTAATTGCCCAGTTGAATTTGTTTTATTAATTTATATGAGAACTCCATTGTATTTTAGAAGACAGGTTGACCTGACCACTCTGACACCGGCCGCAGTGGCGGAGTGTTTAGCAAGCTAGTGTTCCAACCCTAAGGTCCCAGGTTCGAATCCCGGCTAGTCAAATTTTTCCTGTTAGGGAATGGTTGTGAGTGTTACTGTGAATAACTATTAAAATGGATGTAATTGGGGTTTTCCTGTTTCCATTAGAGAAGTTATTATTTGATTTATCTCACATTTGTGGACTAATGTCGGTTCTTTGACGGGTCTCAACCAAGTCAAATACCTCCCTATTGCATTCCTAGGAATTTTCGTACTATTCAACTTGTTTTAAGTATGACTGCGTTTTGGATATTTGAGTGGATGTTCTTATTAATATTTAGTTTTTCCAGGTGTGTATAAAAATGTTTGGTTGTAATGCCACAACTATTGGCACTATTGAGATTGTTTCTTGTTTCCAGAGCTGCTTTATTTCCTAATGGGGTGTATTTGGACATTTTTTCTTCTGTATTTTGGATATTGGCGTCATTGGGGATGTCAATTAAGTATGTTTTCTTTGCTCCTTAATCAATAAGGGTGAGGTCTGGTCTGTTGTGGATAACTGTTTTGTCCGTATATATTGTTCGGTCCCAATAAAGTTTGTACACATTACTTTCTAGTACATTTTCAGCTTCGTATCTAAAATAGGGTGTACGTGCTTCTGTCAACTGGTACTTAAATGCAAGCTCCTGATGAATTATTTTTGCTGCTTTGTTGTGCCTCTCTGTATACTCTGTTCCAGCTAGCAGTCTGCACCCTCCTGTTATATGGTCTATTGTTTCTTTATTTATTATTATTATTATATTATTATTATAAAACTCTTTCTTCGGTTAGGCCCATGTGGGCCTCTCTTACCTAACCTCTGAAGTTATGCATGGTATAGTTATGGAAATAATAGGCTGTTATATATTTTATGAGGATTTTCGCAAGCGTTCTTCTTTTATACTTACTTCAGAATATTATATGGATGAACACCATTACTAAGACAGTAGAAATATGATAAGATTCTGATTCAAAGCGACGCAATCAATTATGAAAACTTCTAAGCCAGGAATTTCTCATGCCAGGGAAAATGGCCGAATGTTAATAACATTAACTGAGAGTTACAACTGACAGATTAATTAACGCATCTGAACTACGTCGTATACTCGTGCTGTTAGCTATTGATGATGACGAACAAAAGGGAATGAGTGAAAGGCAAGTTTGACCCTTAATGCGCAAACCTCTCACCCTTTCCCATTGGAAAGAGGACGAAGCTACTAATCAAGACGATGGTTCGTGTAGTGGTTTGCCTTTTCTTTCCCATTGAGTTGAGCCAAATGCTACGAGCGGAAAATTTTTAAATAAATGTATCTCCGAGACCCTATGAATAACACTTTTAACGCCATTTAACAAGGACTGGCCAAAGTCCATCACTCATACCTCACTAGTTGTTCTTATTTTCTCGGCCACAAAAAAGATCGAAAAAAGTTAACGAAAGAAACAATTTTCCATTCCTGCACAGAAATACAAGCAAGAAATGTTCCCTTCGTCTAGATTTATTAGGAGGAACATAGGAAAGTTATTCAAAAAGGAAAACAAAAAATAATACATCCGAGATCCTTTCTTGATTCTGAAAGGAACGAGATGCAGGTGGAAGTCATTATAAAAATGTATCACGATGCCGCATCAAACGATCCGTATTTTAGACGAGAGATAGATTATCACCAATAACACAGCCCGTGCTTTCATCTTTGATGTGGGATTGATTCCATTATCAAGGCAACCGCCGAGGGATCGATTTTATTGGTTCCGAAGCCGTCGGATTCGGATGCATTCGAGTAATTGCCGGGGAACACTTTTGATTGCGTGAAGCTCAGGAAAATTAATTAAGAGTGATAATGCGCCCTCACAATTCCGTCCTTGGCATTAGAGTCGCTTCCCGGCGAAGAAACATCGATGTTATCGGTGTCCGTGCTATTTGCTGGTTTCCCTTACCGGATTCGTTCCGGGGATTTGAAAGAATTCCCGGCTTTTGTAGCGCGTCACTTCGAATGCGAACAATGAGGGAAACCTTTAAAAGAGTTAAAGTGAATATTTTTTGTGTAAACTCTTTTCGTATTGGGTATAAATATACCCCCCACGCTACCAATTTTACGGCAGCGATCCCCTCTTTTATTTCTATTCTCATAGCTTTCCAGTTACTGTAGGGTTAATAAGATTTTCGTGCAAATTTTTTTATTTTTATTCAAAACGCTTTTTGATGAGCAACTTTTTTCTTGAACGAGCTGAAGGAGCACCATGAGTTTGTATTCATCTCTTTGCATTCGGAAATTTTGATTTAAACTCAATTATTTCTGTCGTATATTTGGAATTAATTTTATTTTTTTAATTTATCTTTCTTTTTTACATTATGTACTGTGTTTTCATGGGTTATTTCATCTTTTCTTTGAAAAAACGTTTTCTCGCTACGTGGTTTTTGTCTTCTTCATCCGTCAGTTGAGAAGATTTTTCCACACAAACCCAAATCTTTTTGAGTTATTGTTTCATTCTTTCTTTTAACTATTAATATAAAATTATGTATTAACATTTGAGGTTAGGTGGAAGAGAAGCCAACTTGGTCCTACCTCGCCTTAATAAAGAATTTATTCATGCATTTTAATATAGGTTAATACTATAAAACCTTTCACACATTGATATTAAAGAAAATGAAAGTAATGTTTCTTCCATAAAAATCGAACTGTGTACTGCGTGGTGCATAAGATTGGGGGAAGAGGGAATTTGAAGTTCACCCCTTCCACTCCTTTGCCCTGTTATTTGTGGTAACAGCGCATGTAAGGTTCCCTCAATGTACATACATTAGTAAGGTTATTAAGTTATTATTTCACATTTCACACAAGTACACAACAGCGAATGGCCTATCTACAATCCTAAGTGTTGTCATATACTAATCGTAACTGCCATTAAAGTAGCCGCAGATCAAAAATGAAACAAATGAACTGATGGCTCTTTGCGGAATCTATCTTCTACAATCAATTTTTCATCCCTATTCGTCAACCGATTCGTTCCATTTACTCTCGCCTTCCCTTAGCTGAATAATTCAGTGTTATGGATCCATTCATGAAACTACATTCTGGTTTGCTATCGTAAAAGCTTGGTTAATCATGAACGGGCGTGATGATTGGAACTGTACATTTCTCTTTACATCCTTTACCCGTAACTTACAAGCCAGCAAAGAATGATCAAGCTTGGTTAATCATGAACGGGCGTGATGATTGGAACTGTAAATTTCTCTTCACGTCCTTTACCCGTAACTTACAAATCAGCAAAGAATTATCTCAGGTAACGAAATGGGAAGATAAAACAGCATGCACAGTAATAATGAGAATGATTTTCAATGTCTCTCTAATGAATGAACGTGGACAGCAATGAAGTGCGCGTTACGATAATGCGAAGGGAATGTATTACGTTGGGTTGGGCGTATGAAAAGGAGGGTTTAAAGCCGGAAGACAAAGATAGTGTATGGCGGGATAGAGGATGATCCGGAAGGGAGAGAAAGACTTTGAAACAGCTGGATGAATGAGGTGGATGAGATTCCGAAGACATGGGGTGCACGAAGTCAAAAGATCGAAAGGGATCTCACGATAAGATGGATGGATGCATCTGGAGCAAAAGTCTGCAAAGACAGGAAATTAAAGAGGATTGCGTGCCAAAGAGGCATGAGTAACGCAAAAGAAATATGCGTGAATATTACAATACTACGTTGCAGCAAACAATATAAAATTTTCCTTCACGTACATCAAAAGTTTAAATATAAATACGTATCGCCCCAGGTATTATTCGTACGCTTAATGGTTGTGTGTGCTCGTCTACTGTTACTGGTCACGCCTCGACTGAGATTTTTGCAAGAATGGATGTTTCTAAGGGCACTTGAAAATAAATAAATAAAATAAAAGAATACATTTATGAAGACAAAACATTGCATTCTAGCAGAAACTCCGAAACTGGTATAAGCGATTCGTGAAGATATCTCAGGGCGCTGGTTGATTAATATATCATTATAACTACCAGATAAACAGATAGCAACTTCAACCCGTCGAAACTCTCAATCTTATCCGTGATTGATGCCATTATAACTTAAAGTAGCAATACAAAATAATTGACTCACGGGCCTGAATGCAACCCACTGATAATGTTAAATGGAGCAATTACCTCAGTTTGTTTGTTAAAATTTTACTTAAGAAACTTGTATATTTATACGTCATGCACGTTAACTTTCTAACAACTATGCAATCACCATCCAGAATTACTCTTGCGGAGAGGAAAGCTTTATTTTATTAGTGTACTGAAAATCTTGTCAATCGCTTAATAGATATAATAATGATGATAAGTTAGATATAAGTTTACTATTCCAGTTGGCATTAATATTTCACAAAGTATAGAAAACAGCTATGCATGGATTAACATGTAGAAAGGGTAATCTAGTTCAAGGAGTCCTTGCTGATCTGCGAAGATGATAAATTTCCACATTCCAATGTAGTATGATAGTATTTTTCCAACATTAAGCCAATTATGATACTTCCATCAACCACGAAAATTCAACTCTCTCAGGGGAATGTGGTCTTGTAATGACCTAAAGTTGCTGACCTTTATTCACAGAATCTGCTCTACCTAGGTAGGTTCCGGCCGTTTTAGAAATGGGTCCGCATAGTACATCATGTCAGACTTCGCACTTTCATATCAAACTTGTGGAACTGTGAGGTCTGGCAGGGATAGGCCAATCTTTTTAAGCATCTGCTTCCCCTGACCTAACACCACTCGATTTCTTCGTCCGAGGGCAGCATAAAAGGGTGCGGTTTACGCTCCAAAGATTAAATTTTTACCTTCTGCCCTTAAGATTGTGCAGAGCCCGCGGGAATGATGACAAGAAATATGCGACGCTATGTTGGATTCATAGGGATGATGACTTGCATACATACGCAACTAAACGCCAATTCTTTCGCTTCCTAATAACTCACCCCACCCTTTATGCCATCTATCAACTTTCGTCTCTGCATTCCCCTCTGCTTTTTCCCTTGTACTCTTCCCCATAACAACCCATTTTCTCTGTCCACGTTTAATTACTTCGATTAAAACCCTCTCTTCCCCAACCATCTCTAGTACCTCCTCTGTGTTTGTTTTTCTTGCAACCCAACTTACCCTTTCCATTCTACGCCATACTCACATATCAAAGGTCTCTAATCTTTTGTTGTCCTCCTTTCGTAAGGTCCACGTTTCACACCCATATAGCAAAACGCTCCGCACCAATGATGTTACCAATCTTTTTCTGACTCCTTTATCGAGAAATCTAGTCATCAGTTCCCTTCGCTTCGCTAAAGCTTCCTTGGCCAATGCTACTCTTTCTCGAACCTCATTTGTACACCTTCCACAACAAGATAGGACACTTCCCAAGTAAGAGAATTCATCTACCTGTTCTAGTTTTTCCCCATCTACTCTGATCGTTAACTTAGATTTATTTCCTTTGGTAAATCTCATTAATTTAGTTTACCTTACATTTATTTTCTTTCCAAATTCCCTAGCTTTGTAGTAATTTTTTAAATAAATTCTGTGGAAAAGTGTACATCTGTTTGCCTTACTATTATACTATATTCGATGCCTATGAAATTTTAAGTAATGGTCACGAAAACCCAATCACGCGGTCTGCGAAGTTGCGTTTACTTTTTATATTACCTGCTTGTTAGCTTTTAAATGCAGTTTAAATTAAAATCTTCCCTTCCTCATTTCAAATACAGCATGCCTCGCCTTTCGAATTTATTGAGATGATTAAACATGTGAGACACCATTTAGTTAAGGATAATTACTACGGGAAGGGATTCTGTCCGACCTCAATGGTTTCAACCCTTTTTAGAATTGTGTCCCGCGTTTCTTTACAAAGAACAGCCCAGTCCTTACTACGCATGATTTTAGTGTGATTATTTTAACTGAGTGCTTTTGCGTAACAGATATTTATTATGACGAATTATTAGCGTAGTTTTTATAGTAATGGGACAGACATTCTAAAGTAGAATATTAAAGGGAAAGAGAACTGTATTTAGCACATGGAAAGGCGTGTATCCTGGGAATAACTAAAAAATCACGAAGAAGTGACTTCACACAAGAGTCGAATCACCCAAGAGATATTTTACTCAATGGGTGTTTTCCCAAGTGGCATTTATAAAAGGCACTTGATAAACATTTTAAAACTATTATTTGGAAAATACTATTTAAATTTCACATTTACAATTTTAAATCTCACAACTACAGATAATGGGCTACTTGATACCCTTCTAATGATCCCAGGTTCGGCTCCATGACATTCAAACACCCCTACATAAGGAATGCACCTAAAGTTCTTGTTTTATTGTTGCCAGAGATTACGGCCTGGTATTATAATATATCCTTAAAACTGACTTAAACTACAATGCACTTTAGGACATATTGTTTTGTTAGAGTTGACGTGAAGAATACAATCTATCTCCTTTATATGTGATGGTTTAGCATGCAGATTAACAATAATCTTCACTAGGGCCCTAGATTGAGCTTTAGTCAAATTTTACTTTCAATATAAATTATAATTCTCGGCCTGAGTGTTCCATTGAAATAAAAGAACAATGACCATCCTACCATTCCAACCCAAAAGCTTATTGACGTACTATTCGAAAAAAAAACACGATTAAACATCCCGTGAATTCGATATATTTTAAGCGAAAAATACTTGGTTGATAATTTTAGCTCGTAATTCCTTTAGGTGAAAAGCAACCTGGGTGAACTGCCCTTATGGGTTAAACGTCTCATGTGGGAAACCTATGGACGCGATGAAAAATCTTTCGAAAACTTTCCACTACTGTAAAGAACTGTGTGCTTCATATTCGTGTGGATCGATGATTAAATATTAAGGTTATCCCAACTCCTTTTTAGACATGATGTCGATCGGGACTGACTTTGGTATGGCAGAGATACGCATAACCCGTCCCTTCCTCTTTACCATATAGCCTCCCTCCAGGGATTCCCCTTTCACGTTGCGTCAGATGCGATTTCAGACGTCGCCTCTCGTTCCCGGAAAGACCGGAGAAGTTGAAAGGGCAAAGGACACTCAGACGAAGCAAACGAGGAGATGGGACTCCGTAGCCTCATTTTGTTTCGATCACATCAGCTGAACTAAAATAGGGTATGACCCTTAAAATCCAAAACTTTCGTTAGAAAGGAGATTATAAGCTAAGCTGCGATTGCTTGATAATTTCAGCATCGGTATCACACGATCTCCTTGCTACTTCGACTGATCCGACAATTAGCATAAAATAAGAGAAATAGATGCGAGGACAAGTCGGTTTGGGGATATTTACATTTACATTTAAGTCCTGCAAACCGCCAATGGCGCGTGGCAGGGGGTGTAAAACACCTATATCCCTAATTACCCTGAATAGCTATTAGCTTCTCTGATACTTCGCGGGAAAAATGACCAAAAATATCTATCCGTCCTGGCGACTATTTACCTCTATCGCTTTTTCGTTTTCTTTCGAAGATTGCGTGCGTTACTAGCTGGGATGAGAAAATCAACTATCTCCTCCCCGAGATCCGTAGCGACAAACTTATCGAAAAGCTTCCTGCGGTATTCAAGTCTTCTATCACTAAGCGAGTCCGAGGGATTCTATCATTGCCGAAACACTGCTGTCAAATCTGAAATCTCCCTTAACAAGCCTAGCTGCCCTACGTTGAACCATCTCAAGATGGGATTTACAATAGTACCACGCAAGCCGCCGTATTGCGTACGGCAGGAGGTGTGAAAACACTGAACCTATTGATAAGCTACTTGATTGGTGTTCCTAATGCTATCAGAAAAAAGAGACCAATAATAGCCATCCGTTATCGCTATAATCTCGCGAAATCTCTCTGTCTTAAGTCTCGGAAATCGCACTCGCTGAGTATGAGAAATCACGATATCGAGTATTTCGTCGTGCAAATCAGTACTTAAAAATTTATGGAACAGCTTGTGCCTAAATTCGGTTCTTCAATCTTTAACGGACTCCCAGCCGAGGGTTTTGATCAATTCCGATNAGTCTCGGAAATCGCACTCGCTGAGTATGAGAAATCACGATATCGAGTATTTCGTCGTGCAAATCAGTACTTAAAAATTTATGGAACAGCTTGTGCCTAAATTCGGTTCTTCAATCTTTAACGGACTCCCAGCCGAGGGTTTTGATCAATTCCGATNTTTAGACTTTTATCAGATCAAACACTATTAAGTGATGTACTCTGGTAAACTAAGGACTACCTACATCTCATACAATTCACTTTGTATTCTTAAGATGACATTCATTCCTTCTGCGAACGATACGCGACAACGATAAGCTAATGAATTAACTCGAACGCTTGGTGTTTACACCCCCTACCACACGCCGAAAGGCGGCTTGCAGAGTATTTATGTAGATTTAGTTGTAGAATAGATGTACGAGTACCTCGTAGCTCCACTTCATCTCAAGTATATCATCATGGAAAGCTACCACAAAGTCGAGTCCGTAACGGTAACTATTGTGATAACTATTAACTCTTATACTAGGTCATGTGTCGATGAATTGGCGGTCAAAATTTAAATTCTCGTTAAGAAAAGAAATCAGAACGCAAAGATTAATCAGAAGAAGAGGAGTTGTACGTCGAGAGCCATAGGAAATGCCAATTTTCGTCTAAATTAGTCAGCAACGTCAGTTGTTAGCCAATGTGTCACTGTACAACAAATTGTTACACCGATAAAGATAAATTTGAGATGATTCCTCGTAGAGCTTCTTCAGGCTTTATTAGAAAGGGGCAAAATGTAAATGCACATGAAGAGAAAATAAACTTGCGACCGTGCTTGAGAGTACAACCTCGCCTTCAGGTTACTGGAGGTATCACAAGACAGATTTTAGTGGTAACTCTACTAAAAGTGTTTCATCAACTAAGGTTCTTTCGCACGTGAGCCTCGAAGGGGGATCGAACCCGGAACCCGATTTCAACGAGGACAAAAGCGTACCCAACACAAATTTTGTTCCGTAATATAAGTAAATCGGATTACACAAGAATTTACTGATTCGGCCTCGACCTTGCGGTAGTTTCCCATCGTAAAGGATAATGAAAAGAACAATTCTGCCGTTACCACAATTTTTTATTACACGGCCATGGTTTTGACCCTTTCGACAGGGTCTTCAACCCAGGATGATGACCTGAAGGGCCGAAACCTTGGTCGTATAATAAAAGAATATTGTGGTAACGGCAGAAGTGTTTTTTCCTTATTATTTATTGGGCTACACCGTTAAAAGCAGAATTTTTTAAAATATAAGGACATAAAATTAACATGAGCAAGCGTAGCTTCGTGGAACTCTAACGTATATTGAAAGGAAGAATACTTCGTAATTTCCTCAGTTGAATTTTATTTAACCAGTTTCGTCTACGAGTTGATATCTTCAGGTGGTGAAGTCAACTCGTCGACTTGATTCTGAATCAGGTGTGATTGACCTGAAGATGTTAAATCGTTAACATAACTAGTCAAATAAAATTCTGTTGGGGGAAGTTCGAAGTATTCTTCCTTTCAATACGTATAATCATCATAAGTTTTCCACCTTTCTGTAGGTCCTTGTGCCCTGATATTCTGTACTAATTGCCGTTTCCTTCACTTCCCGGTAACCTGCCCCACCCTTTATCCCAAATGTATAACATACATCATCAAGGAATTCTTCACTTAAGGTAGGTACAGATCCTGATGGCAATGGGTAAAGCGCAGAAAATAAACAAAATGACGAGTACAATTCACCTCGAATATGTATTTTCTACGGCTGCAGTCCCTTTAGTTTGCTGCAATATCCGCCACGTTTTCTTCGGTAAGTAAACTCGACTTCTTTAAAAGTTGGGAAGCCCTACGTGTCCATAAACCCTCGATGTAATGATGGTTGGAAGTTTCATCGACTGCTCCATGTCACGAGAGCTAAGATTAGACCTCAGAATCGGAGAAGTTCTACAGAAGTCGACGGCTTTGATCATTTTTACGCCCGAGATATCAAGCCCCCTTTTCATGCACCAGTATTCGATCCCGCGACCTTACCGACGACCTTGGGCGACCCCCCTGGTAAATCTCCCGAACCCGGTTCGGGGAATATTTCATCCGCCCTCTTCCTGAATAAATTTCCCCACAGCTCACTCGCAGATTTCGGATGGAAACTCTCCCGACGATTGAGGGGAAAAAAGCTTTCGAGGAGACCATCACGTGCTTCAAACGTGACCACCGGATGGCTCACTCTAGGCGCCGGTGTATTGATTAGGGTTAAAAAGTTACGGAAATAAATCCGTTTACAGTGGCGCAGCTTGGACTGGTGACGCGATTTTACGACCGCGACGACCCGTCCCGCGCGCCGCCGTGAATGGACGGACGGGTGACGGAGGAAAGTTCGACCAGGTTGTTGAGTCTTGCGAAATACGTTGTTTTTCTGTTTATTTCGTTCGTTTCCCGAAGTAAACGAATACAACAATTTCGTGAACGATTCCAGGGAAGGAATTAACGCTTACAAAGGATAACAATATAAACAATAATTAGAGTAAAATGCGGTATATTAGAAAAATGAAATTCGTAATTTAGCACAGATATAACTGAATTTCATTCCTTTTTGAGAGGACATCGTTTAAATACTGCATGAAATTAATCTTTCAAGTTAACTTCAGTTAGTTTTATTAAGCTAATTACACTAAGTTTCATCCAACTGCGTTGGAAATGCAATTATCCCGCCAGAATAGTGAATAAAGTTACACCGGGAGTCCCCATTTAAGGCACCGTAGGAAATAGTCTCCTAATACCCTTAATTTTACGCATTCCCCTTGACTTCTATCACTTTAATTAACATATACAATTGTTGCTCATTTAAAACTTCAGACATGATTCCTTTAGAATACGTAACGATTAAATATTGACATTTTTTTAATACATATATTTTGTATCTCTAAAATCCCGAGGCCCGATTGTCATACATAGAAACACGAACAATTAATTGATGTGGTACCTTACATTTTTTACTGACAAACATGTCCTAATTTGAAATAAGACGAGAGGTAATATTCTTGAAGTATCTTCCAAATGTGAAGGAAAAATACTGACTGCGGCAGGTGATTCTAAATGTAAATACTCATCAGCTAGTGTTAAAGAAGCTGTTTTTGATAATCTCATTCATTCTCAACTATTAAATGATTGTACTCAAACTGATTTCACTCCCGATAGGGATGTATAGTAGCGGATCCCAGTCTTTTTTACTTGGACTTTATCCGCAGAATTCTCTGGTTTATCAAAATTAATATAAAATGGCTTTTCTGATTAATATAAAAATAGTTTTTCCAGTTATTTAAGTGAACTTTAGTTAAAAAACATGGTGCGTCTCAGGGGACCAAAAATCCCGGCCTCACCAGGGCCACCACACTTGAATCGGCCAGCTGATTGCTGTGCTGTGAATATATTACAATGACTGAAAGGGTTAAAAGATCTAAAAACATCAGATAAAATCGCCATTAACTTTTAAATGATTTTAACTAAGTATAATTCCCAAATTTAGCCTTCAGGGTGAACCCTAACGGGCAGCATGTTTTGCAGGCCTGGTTTTCGTGACACAGAGATATGCTGGCTGAGGACCCTGATAAGGGATCTAATTATCGAACGAAGGCTTTGTTAGCTGTTTCGGGGCTCACCTAACAACGGATACGCCAAAATCAGATTCCACTATCGACTTTATTGGAGGATGGGTACATACACTTATACAAACAAAAAAGTCAAAGCGGCTAAAGTGTAAGTAATGGTTAACGACCTATACTTGCTTACTTATAAAAGAATTTGGTAGTTTTTGGCAGAGTTTAGCTGTGTTTGGGGATTTGGCAACTCACAGTAAATGGCATATCGGCTATAGGAGGTACCGACATACAATATTCCAGAACGAGTTTTGTTGTCACTGTTACTGTTGTCGTTATATCTTATAACGCTCGGGTTACTA
Organism: Ladona fulva; assembly: GCA_000376725.2. Lineage (NCBI taxonomy): Eukaryota > Metazoa > Arthropoda > Insecta > Odonata > Libellulidae > Ladona > Ladona fulva. Next base: position 552,281 of record KZ308236.1, read on the forward strand.
CCTTTAGATTGTGATTTATCAAATAGGGAGTGCGTAAGAAATCCTTGTCGCAAGGGAAACACCTTCGTGCCGCACTTATTTGCGTAGATTTGAATAGTCTGGCATCGAAATATGTAATACTTTCTGATGTAGCTTCTGCAGATTGTAATTTTCTCGCATGAGAATTCGGAAATCCAATATCTTTAGACGTACTGTTGAAGAGAAGTCATCAAACGCATGCACACTGATATTGTGCAGTCTCACTGATATCAATGGAAACAAAACCAGATACAATTTTGATCGCAGTGAAACGTACGATTTGGATTCAAAAAAACACCAGCCCAAATTTGTCCGGAGAGATACTGACATCCGATTTTCAGACTCGACTAGGACTAAAACTTTGAATTTTCGAATATGTAGCGAGTTTGAAGAGCGCGCTAATTACTTCGTTCCACAAATGAAAGGGTTACGCAACCATTTTAAACTCCACTAATTACTTTTGATTCAAATCATCGGAGCACTCTGGTCCGACCGATTGAATATTAATTTGGAACTCCGGAGTGTAACCATTACGGGGTTTTAGACCACATCGTTAGCTTAAATTGGTCCAATTCTAAACGGTTCTTTTCTCTTTCTGTCATTACGTCATTCTCGATCGATTCACACATTTCACAAAGATCACGTACGTTAGGAAATGAAACTATGAACGGGTGCAAACGTCGGAATAGACGAAAATCTGTCTAAGTCACTTCTTTCAACTGACATGTTTGGAAACGATTTTAAATGGCTTGCTGTTACATACTATGGAAGAAACTTCATACTTGTTTGTCAACAGGAAATAACTATTTTCCCCTTCGTTTGACATTATATGAAGTTCTTTATAGTGAATGAGATGTTTTTACATCATGGTACATTTTATTATATCATTAACCTTTAAACCTTGTATTATGAGGTTTGTATAAAACTCTAAGCTTTTAATCCCATTTACCCACGATATTCATAAATTAATTTCATATCCTCTAATATTTACCATAATTCTAACCTCATTTAACTAAAACAACTTACAGGATGAGTCGAATTCAAAAATTTTGATTTCTTGACTAGATTTTGACCCTGTATTCCAAGTATCAACATCTTTCTGCAAATCAAAACTTAAAATACATTTAAATTAAGCAGTAATGTACCCACTCAAATTATAAATTTTGATTATTTACATGTCTTAACGGGTTAACTTTTGACCCCATATTCCAGGCAGTAACATCTTCAAAAGATCCCGCATAGTTCCGGCTACGGTTGGCTCTCTCCGTTACTTCTCCCTCAAGTAAAACATGATTATGGAACCCACTCACAAGAAACAGGTTTTTGGTCAAACCAGACTTTAATAAAGTGGGTACGTAACAGTTTCGTCTAACTCTTCCAGAAATTCATACAATTTAGCTTCACTTAATCTTGGGGATTAGGGAACGATTCGTCCGATCAAAAACCTACATTGAGGCATTTGGTCCACAAGAAATTGTCCACAACGTATTGCCCAGGCTAATTGGTCTGTAAGTAAATAAACGTCGACAGAGGAAATTGGTGGATCGAATATTGACAGGAGAGGGATTGCTTAAGAATGTAATTTAGGGTAGAATACAAGGGAAAAAGCAGAGGGAAAGAAAAAGACAAAAGTTGTTAGGTAACATAAAGGGTGCGGTAAGTTACCAGGAAAGAAAGAAATGGCGATGAATAGGGTACATTAAAGAACACGAACCTACCTACCGAAAGGTAGAACACTTATGTATGATTGGTCTGTACTGAAAATTGGTTCAGTTCGAATGATGAACAGTTTATTAAAGTCTATGAGCAGAAAATGTCCACATGTGTACAATTTAATGATCGAATTTTTCTGGTAGGACCTTAAGGTATCTTCTAGCAGGGCCAAGTAAAAGAAATTACTTAAATTATTCTCTCGGATTCCCTTAGACTGTTGCGTAACGCATCTTCACCTTTACCATTAATCTTTCTTAGGAGATCCACAAACTTTAGGATAGGGATAAGTACCTGCCACACCACCGCGACCTTCCCATCAACCCTTGTTCTTCCTACCCTCTCCTTCCTGATGCCTGGCGCTTCCTGGGAACATACCACAAAGACCGAACGCTCTGCTAACCTCAAAGCGATCCCTTGCTACGACACCAGGGATCTGACGACGGCTTTTTTTCATCGCGTGAAAGGTTTCGAAGGTTCGATGATTAACAGCGAGGGAGCTTCGGTGATGGACAAGGCGTCGGCGGGGGGAGAAAAAAATACCGGGGAGCAGTTGCGTCACGCTCTCTGGTGTAAAATAAAAGAAACGTCGCGAATTCTCGCCAGCGAGCGGAGCGTCATTAATTTTGTGGCAAAGGAGACGGTTTCAACGCGAGTGTGAATGAATGCCGAGGCATATTCTGAGAATTTTTACAGGTTACGCTTCTGAACAAAGAAGGTGCGTGCGGCGGGGGTGTCGTTATGTGAATTTTCATCGCAATCTTAAAATGCTTGCGGACTAAAATTTAGCATATTTAAAGAGCTATGGTGAGGTTAATACAGCACTACAGCAATACAGTACTACAGCAGCTGCTTTCGATATACGGGACTTTCTCTTACAGGCAAAGGTTAGTTCACGTACATTACGTGAAAAAATAATTCCGAAATGTAATTCGTATTTTCACTTGTTTATTTAAACACGAGAGGTTTTAAATTTTAAATAAATTTGTGGAAAATATGAAGTACGTTTTGGGACTATTTTTAGATGGTGTGCCATAATGCTAGGTCAGAACACCTGGAGTTTATATCTAACACACGTGCTTCATGGCACTCGTCTTTGCATTATTATTGGCTAATTTGGTCAAATATGAAATCCCTGACGTAGCAATCTAAGTAGGTACTGAATATTTATAAATGTGTGGTTTTCGGCGAACAATAGAAAGCAGCAGATAGCAAACAAACATATTTTACCCTACCAGATGACGTAGGAGAGAATTTGCAGATTTGAAATTGTAAAATAAAGATTCGGTGCTTTCCTTTCATGTATTTGAGGAAACAATGCTATGCGCTCGGTCATGTGGAGAATTGACTCAGGTTAAAATGTTTCCTCTATACAATTAAGTCCTCTTTCTAGTGATCATGGAGACATAGTGCTCAAATCAACCGTCCCCTACGAGATGAAATAATGTTTCATTCGCGCATAGATTAGAACTCTTGAAAGAAAATAATCCGCAATAACGAGAGCTCCAAACAATTAAGCCATTGTGTCCGGATATATAATAAGACTTAAAACGTATCCAGGATGGTTTTAGCTAATACAGAAGGTAATACAATTTCATTCAAGAGAGCCACATACTCTATACTATCTTCCATAGATGCGAGAGGAGACTTTTTAGTCTCAATCTCGCCCAAATAAAGACGTTATTTATTTATACTCAATGAAAGTTTTAGTCAGCTGATCGAACAAAGCTTGCCACTTACGTAAGTAATGAAGTGAAGTGTATATGGGAGGCTAGTTGCTTACTCACCCCGAATGAGATTAGGGTGAGGGTTACGGATGAATGCAATTCATAGTAAAGAATCGGCAAACTTAACATAAACTTAATTTTAAAGGATAATGTTTAATTTTAACGTAATAGAGATGCTGGTTTGGAGGTTTAAAAGGAATAACTGGACGGGTTTGAAAATCAACGAACTACTACACAAATACAGTAGAGAGAGAGACGCTGAAAATCAGTAATTAAAGACGCAAAAGCTCAAAAGGCAATTGTTAAGACACGATAACTTCTAGAAAAACGTTTTGGAAGGAAGACTACCGGGCAAGAGGCTAAGAGGGCGACCTAGATCGTTCTATTTAAGCGAAAATGGATGTAGATCATGCAAATGAATTAGAAGGATGTCTGAGGAAAGTAAGTGAAGGTGACAGCCTTCCGTCTTGTAAATAAGATTAACCTGAACAATCCTCACTTGGTTACGCAACACTGACACGCAACATATTATGCCCGAAATCAACAGACAGTCGACGTGGATGACCAAAGAAGGACACCCTCCACGGTACCCATTCCTTCCACGTCGTGACACGGCCACTGAATTTCCATGAACTTAACCCTCCCTTTTACTAGTTGCTATGGTTTCGGCAGGCAACAACCCTCGGGCAATGCATCAACAGAAGGGTTGATGGCAAGGGGTGCGTTCCAACCAAAACAAGCCTCATTTCCAGGCCCCCATTTCCACCGCGGAAGGCGTCAATTAGTCCCCCGGATGGGGCCATTAAAAATGCCTTCCCCAGGTGGCACTCCATTTTTACCCTTCCACTAGTGACAACCACGGTTTCGCGCGCGGGCGTCGTCAAATCGCACCCCGCGTGGCGTAAAATGCAGCTGCGTTTCACTCACCCGTGTCAATCGCCTTTATTTCCGGTCCGTCCCCGGTGTGGCTGACCATGTTGAGGCCTTTGGCGGCCCGCCGCTCCTGGGCTGTCCTTCTTCGCACAGGTAAAATAGAACGCCTACCCTAAGTGAGTACGGCTCCCCACGAGACCTTGAAGAAGCAGCGCGAAGCAACCAATCCGATCACCGCTAATGGCGCTGTTTTAATAATCGTTGGGATATTGAATGGCGGGAGACGTCGACACTGTATACGCGATTGTATGCTCCTACGCGACCACTGTGAGATTCTCTTCACCCCTCGAAGTCTCAACCCCTTCTACCCTTCTTCTCCTTCGTCCCACTCCACACCTGAAGGCTTCTCCCACCAGAAACCCTCCTCCAATAACGAGGAATTCCCTCCACTCCTCACCGACGGGTCAATACTGGGTCGACCGGGGCGGCGCCGTCGGCGAGAGCAGGAACTACGCTGGCGCGCGCATAACAAATGTACGTACGATCTCTTATTCGGGGGAAAGCAAGGCGGATTCCGTCGTTGGGAAAAAAACGAAAGCGCCTTTTCGGAGAGAGATAAATCGTTCTTGTTTTTCCCTTATTTTCTTTTCCCCATCCGCGGTGGTATGGAGTTGTAAGGAGTGATCCGGGGAAGAGGTTTGCGAATTTTTTCCCTCCATTCTGTAGGGCCCACGCGACAACTCCAATGTATCGTGATAGACAAAGGGGTTGCCTGAGAGGCGAAATTTATGCTTTGGAGAGATGCTTCACCGTTGACGGTCTTCGACTGTTTGAGAGCGCATATGATTACTAGAGTTTTCCGGAGGGCCTCTTCGGCAGCCCTCAAAGTTACACCCTTAAGTGAAAGTAATTAAAAATCGTGAAATTACTCTGACAGCTTCTCTGCTAATTGATGAATATAGAAATTCCTCATATGGGCCGAAAGATATTCCATTACAGTTGACAATGTAGCGATTTTGTCGTTGAATCTAGCGACTTTTTCATACTTTTAACGACCTTTTATCTATCAATAGATAAAAGGTCGTTATATATCGACCTTTTATCTGTTTTTGCGAAATCTAGTAACCTATATTGCATGTTCTATTGCTCCGAGAATCCTCTACTTATTCCTGAAATTGAATTTTTGACACAAAATTACCTCAACAGTCAAGGCACCATAATTCCAAATCTACTACTACATGTTTGTCTTACTTTAAATTAGAATAGTATTACTTTAAGTTGACAAAAGACAAAACATTCATAATATAAATTAAATTTGTGTAATTTCTGAAGTGATACTCCATTTACAGCAGGGAGTTCATGCTATTACATTTTTAACTACTTTTTAACGATGTTTTATTCTGAGTTTCGCGCATTGTTAGCTACTTAACAGTAGCTACTTAACAGCTGCTTGTTGACTACTTAAAAGGTTCTTCTAGCGACGTTTGCAAAAATAAATTGGCATCGATGTACTCCATGCCTCAGTGGACAAATTCACACCTGTAAGAACTAGCAAAAGTTCCGAGGCGTGATGAAATGCAAGTTCTTTCTTCGAGTTGCGTACTCATCTTAGAGAAACCATTATATCCACTACTCTCGACAGTCAATCCCCGAACTGAGATGCAGCTGAGAGTAGTGTCAGGCAGCTATGAGCCTGCTGTCAGAGAGTAAACTGACTCGCAGGTGGCAAATAAACCTGCAACTCTTGGGCATTTCTATACACTGCATGAGACAAGTTAGTAGAGGAAACAATGTGTTTATTATTTTCTTAAATAGAAAAGAATATAATAGATACGTTGGTATATTTCGCAATATGAAATCTGAGGGAGAAACTCTTAAGGAGAAATTTTCTTCCTTTAAGAATATTTGCTACAATAGGGGTCGATCACCTTGAGAAAAAGCTATTAATCTTCGCCCATGCTATTGTAAATACATACATAAGCTTTCTACCTTTCGGTAGGTTCATGTGCCCCAACATTCCCTACTCAACGCCATTTCTTTCGTTTCCTGGTAACTTACTCCACCCTTTATGTCATCTGACAACTTTTGCCTTTGTCTACCCTCAATTATATCCTTATTAGTATCAATATCCTATCCAAAATTTCTTTCTTTCTTTCTATCAATCTTTCTTTATATTAATACAGAATAAATCCTCTTTATGTTCGAATTTTGTCAAAGGGTTCTACTTCCTTCAAACCCTCTGCCTTTTCAAAACAAGTCGCCATTGTATCTCTGATTCTTCTTCGATCTAAAATCATCATTCCAAGTGATTTTTACGGTATTTTTTCTGATCTTACTCCTCAAGAGATTATCGTTGAGGATAAAGTGTATAGGCACAAGCTGTTCCAGAAATGTTTAAGTACGGATTTGCTCGTCGAAGTACGCGATATTATAGTAGTACGATTCCCGTACTCAAAGAGCACGATTTTCGAGACAAACGACAAAGAGATTTCACAAAATTTCAGCGAGAACGGATTGCTGGCCTCTTTTTCCACATAATATTAGGAATACCAGTCAGATAGCTAATTCAGGAATTCGGTGTTTTCATACCCCTGCCATTCGCCATTGTGGTGTACTAATGTAAATGTAAAAAAGTTTAAAATGGACAGCCAGTCCAGTACCAGCCAAGGAAATCCGTCAGGCAAACTTAAAAGAGAAAATTTCACAACTACACTGAAAATTACCGCAACCTTATGTCTTGTATTTGCATTACAATATTGCATTTAGATTAAATCGAAGAATTATCATAGACATCGAATATCTCAAAGAAATGCAGAAACTTTTTCGAAAATACGTGTGAATTCTCGATGCATTACAGTAGAGCACTTTGGAACTATCCCCTTATTCACAACGGTAACCAATTCAAAATGTATAGAGGTATAAACCTCTTCCTTTGCAGGTATAAACCTCTTCCTTTCCTTATCAGCAGTTCTGTAAGCATGGTTTTTCTCTCCTAATTATTAGAATGTATCTCAAACTTTAAACAATCTTACTTACCGCTAAAAGTTAAAAGGGTACACAGAAAGCTTTAACTACAATTTCCCTCAAAGATTCTGCTCTTAAAACGCGCCTCACAAAAGATTATTTCTATTTCCTTTTTGGAGAATTGGCCTCCTCTCTCTTACCGTGACTATTACTAAGCTCCGTTCTCTACCGAAATAATAATGCAGATGCTTCGTCGAGCCACCTCTTCTCATTGGGCGTCATTAGCATTTGGAAAGACCTCACTGCCAGCACGTTTCGCAGATTATCACAAGGATTAAGAGACGCTCATTGTGGAATATCAATGTTTTTTCCTTTGCATTATAACGATATTTACAAAGAGGGTAGCGTTCTCTCTTATTAGAGCAGATTTCAATCGAAACTGCTCAAAAGCGTCTAATTCATCGTAGGTAAAGAGAAATACAAAAATCATTCAGAAAATATTTATAGGAAGCGGAACCGCAATAAAAACAATAGTTGGAGATCAGCAGGTTGGGATTTTCGTCATCAAGGGTTTTTTTGTGAGAAAAAGGTTGGAACACGGCTGTTTATGAATTAGAGGTTTAAAAGCACACCGTAAGCCGTCTTTCGGCAAGCGGAACTCGCGCTAAGAGACAAACGGGAAGCTCCGGATTACCGATTTCTGGGAAGTCCCAATGATCATTTCGGAGACAAAGCGTCCATCCTCAGGGGTCTCCACAAAGGAAGTGGTTTGTTGTCTGTTGAGACTCCCGGAATGGAACAATGATTTGTAAAATCTCCCGCCTCCCGGATTATGGCTTTTTTCTCCCGCTTTTACTATTTCGCTTTACTGTCTGTACGCTCATTTGCCGATTTTAGAAACTTCTCGCGACTTATTTCCTTTTATACGTAGTTTAACACCAGCATAACAAGTTTAATACCAGCACCAGCTTCAGAGTAATCCAAATTGTTTCTTCTCGAGATATTCGGCAATATTTTCCTTGGGTGGTGATATTACCAACTTATTTCTATTATTATTTTGTGATAATCGCGTTAAACCATCCCAAATCAAATGTCTGCATCTACAACTACATATGTACCCTGCAAGCCTCCTTTCGGCGTGTGGCAGGGGGTGCATTTACCATCACTCTGCTTCCCTAATCGATTACTTTCGCGTATCGTTCGCGGCATGACCCACTCTGATTAGAGCCAGTTTGATTATGGTCAAACTACACCTTTAAGCTGTTCATAAACGAAGAATACGTACTTATTCTATGTTAGTTTAAGTTGTGTTAAACATAGTATCCCTAAATCTCCCGGAATGAACTTCTCTTGAAGTGGACAACAACCGGAATCCACTCTTTGTGAGATGTTAACCCTCTTTTTATCTCGTAACCCATCTCGCAATTCATACGTCTTTCTTTACAATTCCTCTCATTCACCGTTTATTCCACTACTGTCCTACAAAAACTTCCTAATATATAAAAACTACTAATATTTGCCCTAACTACTAATATTTGTTGTATCTCGTAACTCGTCTCGCAATTCATACGTCTTTCTTTACAATTCCTCTCATTCACCGTTTATTCCACTACTGCCTTACGAAAACTTCCTAATATATAAAAACTACTAATATTTTTCCTTTACGCAAAAGTTCTCCAAATATTTCTATTTTCATTTATTCTCCTAAAGGCTTCAATAGTTATTAGACCGGAAGATTTTATTTCCATCATTTCCTGTTGCATTATATCTCCAACTTTTATATAATCTTTCCTTTTCCGCTGCTGTTACAGTCCATACAGAAGGACCATGTAGATTTTAATGAACCGTTCTCTTACATCCAAACCGGTATCGAATGCTGCCCCGGGCCTTCTTTCCTGATAGAATGTCCTTTTTGCTTGGACTATTTTGCTTATTGTGAGTGTGTAGCCTATTCACTTCCGAGTGATCTTGCTATCCAAGCAGTAGAATTCTTCTATTTGTTCGTTTGGAATGTTCGGTCTGAGTTTTTGTTAAAAATCATATTCTTTATTACGGTCACATTCCATCACTTTGTTATTATTTTCTCTCGTGCCTCTTCATACTATCATGCTTAGGTGTAAGATAATTAAGATTCATTCATTGTATGGAGGATCCTACATCTGACGTGCTCCGAACACTGGTATATCTTGTACGTAATTCACTCCTTAGTTCTCGCTGTTGTAGTAGTAGTATTGTTAAAAGTGCTTCGACAGCTGAGGTAATATCGCACGTAGGTCCCCACCGAGAATCGAACCCGGGACCGCTTTCACCGAAGTCGAACCAATGTTGCCCATTTGGCTATCCGGGATCGCTGTTTATTTCCTTGAAAACTGTTAGATTAAATTATAGTAGACACGTCTTGATTGCATACATGATAAAGATTTCGGAAATGTTTTCCTAATTTGAAGTCAAGCTCTCATTGTTTCTGTTTCTGTCTTATCAATTATTTCCTCATGGTTTATTATTGCAGTTTTTCCTGTTTATGATTTTATTTTATTATTAATTTGTAATTTTGTTATATTACTATTGATTTTGTAATTTCCTTTTTATACACAGCTTTCTTAATCATCTTTTAGCATGAACTATCAGTAGGTTTGCGCAGGTTTTTCACACCCCCCTTCTCTGAGGGTGTTTTCCTGCTGTGGATATTTTTTCCTAAGATATCACCTTAGGTTTTTTTTTTACATCCACTCCTTCTAAAGTTTTCCTCTCTATTTCTTTTCACCTACACACAAGTCTTCATGTACATAAAATCATTGACTCAAGGTTAGATGGAAGAAGAGACTTTTCAGTCTCAATCTCGCCTTTAATAAAGACCTTATTATTATTATTATCCATCACGTCTAACCGATGAGAAAAGAATACAAAGGAGAACACATAGATATGCAACCTTAACCAACGAAGATAAAGACATCGAAGATAAAACCATGTGAATTCAAATGTTAAAACGCAAATACTGAAGATAAAAAGGATAAATAAATATGCAATTACGAAAAGTATTT
>KZ308236.1:603849-628257 GCA_000376725.2 Ladona fulva
TACATTTGGGCGAGATTGAGACTATCAAGTCTCTTCTTACATCTAACCCTTCGTCATATGAAATTTAAAAGAGTTAGCTTGAAATAAGTGCACAATATATTATACTGAATTTTATGTATTACACGGAAACGTGAGTATTATCCATAAACTTTTCCTACTGTATATATTCGAGTCATTTCACCCAAAATAAATTCAGTTTGGGTAGAAACACATTAAATAATACTCGATGCGAATCAATAACGTTGTAAATGAAGTAGAAGACCAGCAATATTTGCTAAATCTGTGAGAAAAGTATTCAGCCCGAAGGCCGGTTAGTACCTCATCCCCTCTACCATCAGCTACGAATAGCTATGAGAAGGAAATGAGGCTTACTAGTCAAGATGAGGAGTGAGGTAGTTTTCACTTGCTTTCCTCACTGAACCAGAATGCTATATTCGCTAAATACGAAATGTTTATGATAAGAAATAGTTTAAATGATAAACGAAACGATAAAAATTCTCATTTTAGTCTGTAAGCCATACATCGTATCCTTACTAATCCTATATTTAGAAGATAGAATGGTTCGTATTTGTCATTTGCGTGTTACTGACATACCGCTTGGACTCCTCAGCTGCCTCGGATGCCTCGTGCAACTTCTGAAGGGCAGTGGTGGAGCGCTCTTCAGACCTTTCCAAATCCTCCTCAATCAACTGGACCTTGCGGTTGAGTGCGGCCATCTCGCTTTCGGCCTTAAAGATGACAAGTCCACGTCATTAGTCAGACGAACGAATATTAGCGTAGCAGACATGAATTAACGACTGAGCAAACTATTGCTTAACTTACGCAATGCGATACACAATATTTGAGGAAATTACGTGATTTATACAAAACATTAAAAGTGGTAGTAATGGTTTCATCAGTGCGTCGAAGGGCAAGGTCAATTGCACCAATTACTGGTTTCAGGTTTTAATGCCTGTGTTAGTATCTAGGTCAATATGTGTACCCATTGTCAAAAGTAGTAGTTGCCAAAAAATTAAACAGGATAATTATGGAATTCCAATTCCATCAGAATGAGCATTTCGTTTTTTGACCTGCCTTATACATAAAGGGCATTCATATACGCACTGAAGAGCATGTTTTTCAGAAATGAATGAATAAGACGTGTTAAAAAAAATATAGATCGCAAAAATGGCATTATGATCACTCAAATGGTAAATTTGCAGGTTGTTAGACATTAAATTACGCTGAAATCGTTCAAATTTTTAAATTTTTTATTTTAGCAGTAATAAAGGATTTTTCCTTATGTGATCAATTAACAAGAGGCATTATATGCTACTTTTAGGAGCGTACAATTTATGATTAGCATGTAGAGGATCCGTGGACAGTTGCTTTTATCTAGTGCTTCAATATGATATACGTTGGTCGAAATTGTATGGAACTCATAAATACTTTAACCTTTTCGGAAATGTGTAGGAATGACTAATATTAGAGCAATGAAAACTAATAAAAATAAGCTATTTGCTCAGAGCATGGCGAGGAGCTAAAACTATAAAAGATCAGCAAATATTTTTTTAGGATAGCTGACATCCATTGGATTTTTCACGATAATGTGTTCTTTTAAAGCTAATCATAGAGAATAAAGGCCTTAATATTTTAGTTATTTTAAGATAGATACGTAAGTTACTACCCTAAACTGGCCGCTGGAAAAGTTTTAGATCCTGGTATATATATAACGCAATGTACTAATGTATAATTTAATTGATGTACATAATCTATCATCGCTGGCCGGACTGTGTGGAAAGACATAATGAACTATGAGAAAAACACTTTTAAATTTGCACATAATAATTCCACATCCTCTTATGTGGACACCAGAAAGTGTTGTTTTCTTCAACTCAATATACGAAGGCGTTACTTCGTGGAAGGCCGTCATTTTATTGATGTATGCATCAATAAAATCTGCGGAAGTGTACGAGATATTTCTTTTTCATTTTCATTGTCTTTTCTTAGTTATTTATCTATTACATTGTAAAGAAACCAATTCAAATAGAAGCGGGGATAGTGCAAAACATAATCAGTAATATCGTCAAAAGCGGCGGATAATTTTCTTTGTTTCATCTACATTTATTAGTGTTTTTAAATTTACGGCCGATTTAACATTACAACAAAACACACTAGACTTTTACTCCCCTTGCAGTTTCTGCAACCAAGTTGGGTCAAATAACCTCTGCACAGTAAAAGCAACCGACGTAAAACGTTCTTCCAGTGTCGTTTTACGCAGACTTTCGACGTCGGATTCGACAAATTTTATTCCGAATCATAAAGACCCGACATATCTTGGGATTATATCAGTATACCGTCAGGGGTTTGGTCTGATTCATCCGTCCACGTTTCGTGGATTTAACCGCTAGGGGGCTCGTCGGGCCTGCGATGCTATTTCAGAGACTAAGGCCACGGAAGGGGGTGGGGGGCTGCAGATTTAGGATGAAGGGGAGGACGGATTCTTTCGAGGCCTCAGAACGCGGCTATTCCGGGTTTCGTGACGTTTACCAGAAGGAACCATTGCGAAGCTGAAGATGAAGAAGCCGTTGGCCACACCCTACGGATATCATCGGCGTGATTTCCAGAAGTGGATGGATCGATTGAATAATATCCCATGGGTGACGCTCGACCGTGCGTTCCAATCCTCATCCGCCGATTTTTACATTCCCTCGGACCGGATGCCGATTTTAAAGCGATATCTCATCGCTCGCGATGAGATTCGGGATCTATTTCGCAAAGATATCGAATGGTAGCTTGAATGAAACGCAACTTGCAAGTCGGTTACGTAAAAACTATTCCTTTCATAAAGTATTGGCTGATTCAGCACTTAAAGGAATACGTTTCATGAAGAAGCTACATTGTATGCATTCGTTGTATTTTTTCCTGACAGTATACTTAAAATAATAATATGTATGTACTGATGCCGACCATGGCTGAACTTCCATCTATCTGCTGGAACTATGATTACTAACTTAGCTGTTTTGCAGCTATTTCCGGCATTTTCTCTTTAGGTAGTATCTCAGCAACTGATATCCTTCAATCATTGCTCCATAGTTTATTATATACTACATAGAGAAGACTAACCCGTTACGTAGACTACGGATAAGGAAATGGGTTAGATGACTTGGCACGATAAAGTCGTGCATCTCGGAAAATTCCCAAGGAGAAACACCTAACACCACTTTGTAACGTCGCCNTAGACTACGGATATTCCTCAACGAAGTATAACTCGCATAAAATACATTTAAACTACTCATAAGTAGCAATTATGATCTATTTTTGGGATGAAGTTTTGATATAAACTGCTGTTCAGCTACTTTAAGAGTCATATTCAGCAACATTCTTAAGAACACTGCTATTTCCAACTAGAACTCTCCAAGTTTTCCCTTTACTAATTTAGGCTAGTATCTGACGCTGGGAGTTAAATTTAATACTTGGATTTTGCAATCAAATTATCTAACTTGACATAACTTGGACAGCAATCAACACGAACACGACCTCTAAGCAACTACCAGTATCATTAATGTCTTCCAAGAATTAATCTCCACAGAGAAAGTGCTTGAGTTGGATTAATTTAGTTGTGTAGATAGGAAGTCACTAAGATAATAAGTCAAATTCTCCGAAAACTGAGAGAAAATTTAAGCCTAGTAAGAAAAGGGAAACAAAGGATTATTATGATGTTCATAGTAGTAGTTTTATAACTATATTCATTTTTAGAGACTTGTGAATTGCCAAATTATTACGTTTTCTTTGTTAAACATAAAATAGTATTTTTAGAGCTCGGAATAACAACTAAAGCAAATGAAAGAGGAAAATTTAGACTATACCTCCTTTCAACATCGTACTGTTACTTCATTACTAATTCGATAAATTATGCAAAATTTCGAAAAGAACTTGAAAATTCGACTCAAAAAATAGTCTCAAAAGAATCACCTTTCTGTATCTTTTATAATATGTTATATATATTTTACTGTGTTTATATATATACAAAAATTCCGATAATCACATTCATTTTGGAAGATAAATATGCGATATTCGTTAAATTTTTTGACGTATTCTTTCCTAATGTTAAGCGGAACTGCCAGTCGGTGTTTGTATTGTAAGAGGAATTTTCCAAAACAAAGACAAAGATATTCTAACGTTCTCGATGAATGAATGGAATCATCGAAATTAAACCTAGAATGTACTTTTCTTGTTAAGGCATAAACCTAGATAAGCCAAGGCATCGCAGTTAATAACATCGAATACCTTACGCCTGATAAAAATACCAGTGCAGAGTGAACAAAATATATCCAAAGGTAAGACAGTTTATAAGGAAATTAGATGCAATGGCGAGAAAATTAAAAGTTATACCTCTAGTAATAATGTAATTAACATATTTTTACTGATGGAAAGAACTAAGAGAAAAAACACTGTAATTTCCACACGATATATAATCTGATGATGGCATTTTAGCCGAAACCGGTCGTTGGATTATATCTTACATTGAAGTACAAAGTGCTTTTCTCTTAGTTCATTGTGTCTTTCCACAAAGTAAGGCCAGAGATGATAGATTATAGTATATTTTACTTATAAGCAAAAGTGGCACAGAATTAAAAGTTTACCAAAAAAGCCAACGTTTATAGAAAATATTTTGAAATTTTACTCATAAAATGTCGTGTCTTTTCACTATAAATGTACATTCGCATGTATTTCTGTTAATGTGTGCGTAAGTAGTAAGATACTTAATTCTAAATTTCTGTCTAAGATATCTTCTTTCTATTCACATTAAACTGGGGTTTAAAATGATATTAAGTGGATCTAAGAATCGTTATAATTTGAGATACATTCATCGCTTCAATGTTTTACGAACCTTAAAAACTTAATACTGCAAGACCCCATAGGTATAAGCTACACATCCTAAACCTCAACTTCTAACGCCTTTCCAGACATAGTTCACATCACACTGTGACTAAGATTGATACGAAGTTGACAAAATAGGAAAGCTAAGGGCGATCCCTTGTTAAATGCTGCCCCTGAGAGAGACTGGCTGGCTTCTGTCCCTCAGCAAGTCCTGGATGTCAGCTTTAACGGAAACTTTTGATAAGCGTGGGAAGAGGGCAATCGCCTACCCTTTCCACTTACGTTTTGCAGAGCCTTCTCCTTCTCCTCGAGATCCTTGTTGGCCTGGATGAGGTTGTCCTTGTTCGTCTTAAGGTCAACCTCAACCTGGGCCAGCTTCTTCTTCAGTTCCTGCACCTCCTCAAGGACCTGCAAAACAATAACAACATGAGACTCTCCAGGCGCGAAAGAATAACGAAGCAGTTTTTCCTTCCCTACTTAAGCTGATGAGGAATCGATGGGTGAATGCTCTCCAATACTGAGAGTTCTAGGGTCAGGTGTATTGAATCACCAACAAAAACACTCGATTTGCAAAGTTTGGATACTTGAGTGAATTTTAAGTCAAATGTAAGGAACGAAAAAGGAAAGGAAAATAATTCAAGCACTTGGCAGAGTTTCCATGCTTCAAAACGTTTTATATCGAAAAAAGAGAAGCAGATCTGGGATGAGAATCGTGGCAGATATCGCAAAAAAACTTAGTGTTTCAACCAGAAAATATTTAATGCAAATTTAACCTGGAACCAATGAAATTCTAGTTGCAAAAGATTCGCAGAAAATCACTTAAATTCCTTTATTTGTACAAATCAATAGCAAATGTTCACCTTCAAATCAATAAATTCTTGATTCAGGTAAAGGAACAAGTTAATTATGATTCTGCGAATAATGTCAATGTTTATACCAACAGTTTTTGTTGTGAGGATATCGTTAAAAATATCCTATGAATACTATTAGTTTTAACAGAAAAAAGGTTACGAATAACAAAGAATATCGTAAAAAAGTAGGTTTTAAATATCCGTTTTTTGCATTATGAAAAAAATCATGACCAAAATAATTACAAAATACGACACATAGCAATTACTAAGTAAGTGCTGATAAATAATTATAAATATGATAATTCATAGATTGGATTTATATTTGAACCACATTTCAAAGCTAAGAATATTAAAATAATTTCATTTCAAATTTTAGATAAAAGACTTCGTATTTAGGTAGGAATAAATGCACTTTTAAAAATTTCGCAATATATTCCACCAACACGACCTGTATTAACTAGTATATAGTCATCATCGGGTCACCATTCTACCATTCATCAGACTTTGTATTGATTTCATTGTCATTAAATGGGATAGAAAGATTATTCTTGCGTTCTTAGGGAGCAATACATAGATCCAACTAGAAAAAGAAACTCCCCATCGACAACGCTTAAAAACTGATAGATACGTCAATGACAGGAAGGACTGTCCAGGAATGGACAGAAGAATTCGTTTATGCCTGAATCTCCATTTAAATTTTCCCTTTAAACGACGGAAACGTTACCTTGTCTGCGCGGGAATTTGCGTCTTTGGCCTGACCCTCGCAGGTGTCTGCCTTGTCCATGGCATTGTCCTTCTCCAGCTTCATCGCCTGCATCTTCTTCTTGATTGCGTCCATGGCTGCGGCTTGTTTTCGTTTGCTCTGCTGACAAAGATAAAATCTCCCACCCGCTTATCTAGTGGACCTGCAGATCAAACACGGAAGATAAATCATTATTACATCTTCCTTAAGTGATGAACGCAAAGGTAAACACAGTTAATCGGTTATGTCGGAAACTGTCGAAAGATGAATTGATTGCCATATGTACTGTGACGTGGCAATACTTAAGTAAATTATGAGATATTTTTCATTCATTCCATAGAACTAAAGAATATATTTATCAAGATATGTTGAAACAACAGTTCAACTTACTTAGGAAACAAGCTCTTTGAAACATAGTAAATATATTATTGGCTTTCCGTGATTTTTAACATAATTTTACAATGGCATCATCACGACAAATGCAATAATTAGATGAAGCCATAGAACTTAATCAATGCATTGTCTCAAGAAAAAGTTAAAACTAAGCATTCATAGGGTAATAATTTCACAATATGCATTTAAAAGTAACATCCACTTATTATATCGATTAGACTAGAGGTTTTAAAACACTCCGTAAGCCGTTTTTAAACGTCTAATTCATTAATAGCCGTGTTCCAACTTTCTTTTTCTTTCAGATCGATTAGAGCCAAACCTTTGGTCAAATGAGTTTTATAAGAAAATAAAATACTAATGACCCTGATGCATTACATTCCTATGAAGAAAGCGAAAGAAATAAAGAAATCACATCAAATTAAATATAAAGAAAATGTATCAGAAAGGCAACAAAGGGACTCGATGGCGAATGCGAATTTCATGTTTTCTTAAGTCAATAATATTTAACAGCACCAACGGCTGAGTAAATTTTTTCCTTTGGTGAGACTGTCACTCAGAGTACGAGCACGCTTGACTTAATGAATCAGGAATATATATTCAAGAAAATCTTGGGAATTAAAAACGTGTTTTTGAAAGCAACTCGCATTTCAAGAAGAACGCCTCTTTTCAGAGAAACGAATCCTATTATGAACATTCCAAATCGACGTTGGAAATCAACGACAAAATGGAGCAAAATTTCATATTTTCTCTTACAACTGTCCAAAGTATTCTCGAACTCAAATGCTGTCAGCAGACAGCATTCATGTGAGCTATCACGTGACAAGTAACTTAGTGGACTTATGAATTACTTTTTATGAGACCTTTTTGAATTATTCGGCGACAAAGGAATCCAATCACAAAACTTCAAAATAATACACTGATGTAAGTCAGAAGCATGGCCAGTTTAGTAGCATGAACCAACCAGTGCCGTTAATGTGAGAATATTGTACCTCTAAAACCGCATAAATTACAGTGGGTTACACAAGAATTCGAGATATGTACACAGGCTAAGTTTGCTATTCCCCTTTTTATAGCTGATCTTGCCGATTGCGTTTTTTATTCGCTAAGTTAAGTATCTCCATTCATGCAAATTCAGATTATCTGTCATCGAAACTCAAACAATGGCCAGTATGTCAACAAGCTTCCATAACGGAAATACATTTTAACTTCAGTGCACATCTCATGGAAAATGTATTCCATCACAGTCTAATATTCTTCTCTGAAATCTCACTTCTTTTCGGAATACTTTAATTATCCTCTTGAAACACAAAAAAGGCGTCTTCTATACATTAAGAAGTAAGCAATGGTTAAAAAGTTGTAAATAGATTTTCTTTTTCTCATTCGCTGACTTTCGTTAACCCTTTAACGTACCCTAGATAAAATATTTTCCGAAACTTTCCGTCTGGAATCAAATATTCTCGAATCAGCTATGATTGGTTATTTAAAACTGGGTTCAATGCGACAAACATTCAATCAACCTTCATTAAGTCTTTGTTTTCTTTCCAATACATTACACATTTTCACCGAATAATAATTCCATAGTAAAGCCGCGAGATGATGAGCAGAAAGAAAACGTACTTTCCTTCAATTCTCGATGTCACATCGATTTTAAACGAAACTGTAGGAAAGTTTTATTGTTCTTGGGAAAGAAAAGGATTATTATATGCGAAAAGAAAGCTTCTCCAATCATCCACTTAAGTTTAGAAATGGTCACATTACCAAGAACGCTTTGAATTCCAAATGGTTGTTATATGAATGAATATGGATGATGATGATGAAGATGATTATAATAATAATTATTATAGAATATCACGGTTAAAAACCTATACCCAACAGGAGTTTAAAAAAAGAAACACACAGCATGATTTATAAGAGAATCCAGTTACCGTAGACTAAAAAATATTTAACCATATATTTAGAGTTGAAAGGTTGCGATAGTAACTAAACTCTGGGATAATGACACATGTCACTGAAGGTCACGGAGGACAGGAGTATATACAGATACTAGGCTTGCCAAAATAACAAAGATCTTTAAATGCAATATTGGATGATGATGCCGAGATGCAAATGAATGGACTAAAATATTATCATATTTTGTATGCCTAAGATGTACAGATATAACCAAGGATTTTAATTAAAACTACTTCAAGTTGAGAGATTAAGTCATCGAGGAAAATAGAAATTTCTATGAGAATATATTTCCATAGATTTCGCTGAAATTTGAGATATATTGTTCGAAATTAATCGTTTTTTTAATATGCAACTTCTATCTTATTGAGCTATGTATGCCTATAAAATCTCAAAGAGGATAATTATTTATATTTATATCCACACATATACATACATATATATGTATTGAAAAAATGATATTTAATCTCAAACAAAAGGACCATATCTTTGAACTCATTGGAATGCTTACGACCGCCATCACAGGCCAGCCTCCCAGATCACATAAGAGGAATTCTAGGAATAAGATGATAATTGAATGCTTGCCAGATTACGAAAAAATCTCTCTACCAGAGACGGAATCTGAAACTCTTGAAATTACGAAATTCCCTTTCGCCATGCATCGATTTCGTCATCAGATGTTTTCAAATCATTGTCAGTCTCATTTTTCTCAATTCTGGTAGCAGTAAATACGTTTGGAGACTTCAACACTGTATCTAAAGCTCAAAAAAGACTTCAGTACTGTGTCTAAAGCTTAAAAAAGACTTCAATACTGTGTCTAAAAACTCTAGGTAACTTAATGCATATACACCTCTTAGTGTTTCATTTCTTGCTTATTTTTAATCTTCTCCCTACTTTAATTGTGCTAAAGATACCTTCTTTTTTTACAGTGTATATATTCGTGTTCGAGCTGCTTAGCTGATTCACCGGATGCCGCCGAATTTTCCTCCGCAATTCCGAAGAGTAACAGTTCGTCTCTTACGCTAGCGAGTGAACCCCGAGTCCTAAAAATCTAAATACTATAGTTACACTCTTTCTTTACCCCCATTATATATTTCTCTATCTTTTCCCTTCTCTTTCTCCTCTCGCCCGGGCCCCACTATAAATACCACACTCGACCCATTTCATCCGCCGCTCTACTTTTGGTCACTGCCAGAGCCTCTGCCAGTGCCTCCTGGAGGGACTTTCACGCAACTCTTTAACCTCAAGTATTTTCTTCCCAAAGGATTCGCCGATGACTTATCGTCCGGGCTTCGTGAATTCCCTCAAGAGGGCAATTAATCGCTCTCATATGCCTACCAAGCTTAAATCCGACCTTAATAGAATATTATGGGCCATCAAATACTAAAAATTGCAAAATAAATTTCCTCATTGGGATTGCATGATCCTTGTCCAGTCCTCCAGCATGTTCCAGGAGCAATGAACTCATTGATCAATTGAACAATTTTCTTTTTTTTCGAAATTTCCTTCCGTTTTGTAATTTTATGCGGAGTTATTCAGCAGATTTCATTGGTTTGCCTGATTCATTGATGTTTACGGGAGAAATTGCTATTATTCCTCGGAATAAGCGTGGAAATCATTGGAAAATGGTGATTTACTATCTCAAGCAGAGAATCTCATCAAAAATTCTGGATAATAATATCAGCTGTAATGGCCCGAATCTTCTGCCTTGTGGAACTCCCAAATAAATTAAAAATTTTATGACTGATCTCTAATTCAAGGCCTAGTACTGTGAAGCAATATAATAGCTGTTCATTACAGTGAAAAAAACTCTGGAAACTGTTGGTAAATACTTACTTATCAATATACATTACGAAGAATGTTTTCAAAGTATTCGTAATCTATATCACATCTTCAAAGCCATACTGTTGTTCAACTCTCTCTAAAAATGTACTGAATGGCTACATAATAGTGTTAATGAGAGAATGTCTGCATGGTAATGTAAGAATAGCTTCACTCATTTTTCATTTACCTGCAGAACTAACGTAGGGAAACCTAAATTTCAGTTGGCGGCAAATGTTCGAAAGATACTCAAGGTCTATTACATGATATTAATTATTATTAATTTAATTCGTTAAAAAGTAAGTTATCATCTGAAAACTTCATGTACTCCAAAATGTGCTCATTTAACTAAAAATGAAATTATATAATAATATGATGATATGGTGATAAATCATCTGAAGTTCCTCAAAATGACGGAAACGAGACTCTCACCATTGGAGAAAACACAAAGACTGAATTATTCAATTTGGATCTACGATGGTTGCTCGTGAGATTGATCTTTAACGAATGCGGAATCCGCAGAAATAACTAACATCTGATTGAAAAGGGGCGATGTAACTGTTGTCTAGCTCGAGGATAGATCGCTTAGGCGAGACGACAAAGTATGGGAAACATTTCGAGGATTTCTAGTCTGAAATCGGCATAAGAATGTAGGTAATCCAGTTGCTGAATTTACCGAATTGGTTAGAATAAACCAAGCTCTTACGACCTCCATCGCAAACATTTGAGTCTCAAACCTTACGTAAAAGCATAATTTAGAAATGCGAAATCAACATAGACAACGCATAAACTCTTAAAGACATCTATGAGAAGTACTCCATGAGCCATGAAACCAAATATTGGTTTGATTGTTGATGGAGTACTTTTTATAGATGTTAACTCAAATCAGTGGCATCTTCCATTCTCCTCTTAAAGACACATCGAAAGTTAAAAATTCAAAGCACATCGCTTAAGTGTTATGCTGTTTATGTTTATGTGCAGAGCATGATTTGTGGATGCTGAGGCACCCGCTGATCCTGCAGAGATCACGGCGCCCCCGCCGCGGTCCAGATCCGCTTCCATCGGAGGCGAGTTTAAAAATAACCGCCTCCGGATTTTGTTTCCCGCTAACCCGCGCATGCGCAAAGCGAAAAATGGAATAGGGCTGTGAGGGAAGTTAGGAAAGAAGGCGGGGGAAGCAAAATGTAGGATCAGGTGCAATGCAAATATGTAAGGCGAAATACCAGTGGCCAAGGTCTGTTGTAATTCCAACTGTAGTGATGGAGACGAGCTACGATAGGGAAACCTCTTGGATTTTAATTTTGGTGTTGAGATGTTTCGTTCTGCATTTCAATGTTCGCCATTTTGTGTTTCATTCATACTCGAGGTATAGTGGCGAGGCTAGCAAGGAGGAGATCTTATCTCAAAAATATTTGATTAATGAAGACTAGAGAAGCAGTAGCAATGTTTCTTTCATTCCATGATGGTTCCCATCTCCCAGTGAAACCTCACACATGTAATTGAAAAGATTGTAGGGAATTAAATATGAAAGCGTGTAGAGCATAAGTTATAAGTGTATAATAATATATACAATAAAGTTTGAGTAAATCACAGTATCGGTATGATCCAAACGTAAAAGTCAAGTCTTAAGTTGGGTGAATGCATATTAAATGGAATGATATTTTGTCCGGAGACAGAGTTATCTTCATCTACATCTATAAATACGTCTTGAAGTAAAGTTTAATCTCATGAAATATAAATATATCGAATAGAAGATAAGTCGACCAAAAGCTACATTGCTCGTAATCCGGAATACTATCTTTTATTGCGATGATAAATTAGTATTCTGAAAGCTCAGGTTCACTCCCAAACGAAATTATTGCCTCCAACTTTAGCGTTCATTATTACATGAATTTCTCAATCAGGATTGGATCGAATTATATGAAAATAAATCGAAAAGAATTAAATTTC
The DNA here is from genome assembly GCA_000376725.2 of Ladona fulva. Classification (NCBI taxonomy): domain Eukaryota; kingdom Metazoa; phylum Arthropoda; class Insecta; order Odonata; family Libellulidae; genus Ladona; species Ladona fulva. The sequence continues at coordinate 616,417 of KZ308236.1, forward strand.
CATATCTGTGATTAAAACCTAATCTAATCTAAACTAGTCAAAGAGCCACGTACTTCCATTACGGAAAGTCCCGCTGATTGAAAAATATCGATTCACATTTGTAACGGGAATTATACAGGTGCATGAATATTTAAATCAGCCTCCAGTAACACTTTCCATTCTCGTCCCTTGTATTTTGAAACTTGATCCTGCATCATTAATTGCAAGATTTCATCACTTCACCGAAATTCTGTACAGAGTCAAAAGCTTGCTCCTGTAACGTGTGGAATGGTTAAAGTGTTCAATGTCTTAGAGGTGGAATGACCTCTTCTTCAGGTTCGCACGTAGTGTGAGCTCGTGTTCGGATACGAGAAACAGCGCATGCGCCTTGGAATCCCACGGATAATATGTCACCCACCCAATCGGGACGAATTTCCAAAAATGCACACACTGCTCCCAGCCCGGCAGGCGAGGAATCTGCTCCCGAGATATCCGAGGAAGTCATCCGAGACGCAAACGGATCTCACTTGGTTCACAAGACAATAGGGCAAGACCTTTAGAGATTGAGGAATTCCTTCCTTCCATCCAAACCTCCGCATCTCCTTCACCAGGCGAGAAAACTTCCACGGAGAAACGAAGTAGGCGATACACTCGTTTCTGCACTGAATTATACAGTTCCACGGTCATTCCACAAGTCAATCCACCAGAGACTCCAAAACCGTTCACATTTCACATCCAATAGGTTTCCGGCACTGGTCAAAACTTCAGAGATCTTCACATTCCATCGTCTTCATCACATAACAGGCCACAAATCCTGCATCTGAAGTCTACTCTGAAGCTTTCTAACGGGGCAAAATCTCTAATATTTCCGATACGATCCGGGAGCATTTGACAGCCTGCCTGAGTCTGTCAAATGCCCCCGAACCGAACGTAGCGAGGTTCTGAAGCACGCTCTGTTAAGGGAAAGCATCTCGGGTTGGTGTTAGGGCTCGGGCGGTGTTAATTCAGAGTTTATTTAGTGAGGATTGAGGATTTTGCGAGGGGCCTTCAGCTCGGGAACATTTTTCCCTTACCTTTTGGAATAGGTTGAGTAGCGGCGGATCCTAGTAAATCTCTAAAGTGAAGGTATTCGGCGCACAGCCTTCCTCACTTTGTGGCCCCGCTCGCACTGAAGAGATCACGAGAAAGAAGAGCCACTGGACCACACGATGGCACACACGCACGCCCAAAACACACGCGGGGAGGGAGCGGTGGATGGGGGCCTCCTACTACTGTTCCATCCCCTCCACTAGGCTCCAACCAGGGGGCAGAGGAACCAAAAATGGATAGGGAATGGGAGGGGAGGGAACGTGTTGGAAAGGTGGGAGGGAACAAGGGGTTGATGGAGGGGAGGAGAAAGTTTAGGGGGAAGTGTTGCAGGGGAGGAGATGAAGGATGCTAGAATGGGCTTACTGAAGGAGAGGTGCGGTGGAAATATTTTAAATGGTGTAAAAATGAAGGAGGGAGGTGTAATCTTGGGAGGAGGGCCGATCAGATTGTCAGCACCCCTATCGGACTTTGTTTCATTCTATAGACTGATGATACAGTCTCGAACTTAAGAGGTTACTCACCACTCGTTAGGATGGTAATTAACTTGTTGTTACGAGGATTTCTTAAGTTATTCGGAAATCAACGTATGGATACGGCGAAGGTGGGTTGATTCATAATGAAGGTACACCATCGGCGATTTGTCCATCTGATAGCAGAAAAAAAGCTGATGTTTGTAGAGGTAAAACCAGAGATAAAATACAAAAGAAATAAAACAAGATAATTGTCCTCCAAGTTAGTCAGCTGGGTCCAGGAATCTTGAAAAACAGAGAAAACTGGTGAGAATTACCCCAGACTGAGATAAAATACAATTGTCTTTTCATGATTATACACCTTTACTGTGTATTTAATGAAAAACAGGTTTAAACTGAGTTAAAAAATGACAGCTTATGGAATGAAAACCGTGTTTCTTACTTCCTTACGTTTTCAATAAAATCTCTTTTACTAATTAATTTACTACGATTTCCAACCATCATTATTTTTATGTTACTCTCATGGCGAGATTAGGCCAAAATAGCCTCCTTTCCGCATAATCTCCGGAGATATCACTAGATAGTAATACAGCACTAATACACCGAAAAAAATTGACTTCAATCAACTTACGCCTAAAAAACATATCCCGATGAATAAAAAACTACTATTGTGGGGTCAATATACTATGATTTTATGTACAAAAATTACTGCAATGCAGAATAGTAAATAGTGAAATACTAATAATATGGGAGGCATCAAGTTTATGTGGTTCTAAATCTGTCTAATAAAAAAAAATTAATCCACGAGCAATCACGAGAAAAAGCTGACTTTGACCCATTAATAATTACACTGAAATAGACAATAAACGTACACAGATTCGTTTTAGTCGTTTATAAGTATAATACTGAGTTTCAATCAGTTTCACGGTATCCAGAATAATCTTAAATCCAGAAAATAATATAGAAAATATAATATAGAAAAAAATATATACATGATATAATATAGAAAAATAGCATCCGACATAATGGAGGGTGATCTAAATTTGTCCTCGATGAGTGTATTTGACATCAAAGATAATACCATTCTTTCCATTACAAATTGAAATGGAACTTTCTAAACAACGAAATATTTTTATAATTAACGCGGCGAGGCATTCTTTTCTGGACATTCGTCTCGCTGAGTTGCTAAAATACCTTTAACAGCGGAAAGAAACCCGATCGGGGGGAGATTTCACGCGCCGGGTGACACAAATTGAGCATAAGGTTGACAAGTCGATGTCCATCGCTTATAAAAGAGGACGGGTTTCACGGTACGACGTAATTGGATAAAAGGCAGATGTTATTAATTTAGCTCCGGTTTTAATCAATGCCGGTAACGAAGAGAACGATTTCAGCATCTGTTTTCTGCGAAAAGGAACTTGTTTACAATAATATCCCAGAAAATGTTCATCAGGAAGCTGTCTAGGAAATTTAATAGCTCACCTTTTTCTTTGTATATTCCAACTACTTACTAATCATTTTCTACAGATCCAACTCTTATACTTCCACTGTCAAAAGGCTTTCACGTCGCCTGTTAATCATGTTGTATTTATGAATTGCGTTACAAGTGAAGCCCGGTGGATGTGTCAAAAGCAAATAAGTAGCCATAACAATACTCTAAAACAATAAACAACCCTTATATTAATTTTTTTAAATCAGACCACAAATAACAGGCGTAACTAGGTATGCACCAATACTATGTAACAACAGTGACAACTTTCAGAAAGTATTATATTTTTACATTCCAATTTCCAAACTAAAACTTCACTCCACTTATAAATAAGACGGTTTATCAATCATATATCATTAATTAATTTATCAAGTTGGTCAAATAAATACATCTTACTGATCGTAACATCTTACTGGTCAATACGCTGGCATTTGTGGTGATGGCATTCGTACAGGATTTTATTTTTTACTCCCCTTCCATTGAAACGTAGAGTATAGAATAGCTACATATTTACTCACAAAATACCAGAAAGATAACAAATACAAAAGCAAAGCAAATCTAAACTAATGTTGAGACGAAGTTCCGGTACCAAAGTAGCGTTTATACCCCTTGTATCTGTGGTGTCCCATAGAAGAATGCATTACTGTTCCATACTCTCTTATACGCTAATGAAAATTCGTACAATCCAAAGATGTCTATTTGTATAAAACGAGAGAACTGTCTTTCTTAGAGATATTTCATTTAAACGCATCAAGGACTGCTCTGCCTAAACAAGCCTTTTGTCCAGAGGGCGTCTTTGAATTTCAATCGATCCACTTGGACTAGATTCTTCCGATTCCTAGGGCGAAAAGAATCTTCCGCTCCATTTGATAGCTAAGAGGTAGTGATAGAACGATCTCTTTGAAGGAAAGAGAGCCGGAAGAAATACTTCTACGAATGCTATCATTGAATCGAGGAAATAGCAGATACAATGTTTTGGCAGAGCCAAGAATGACATTCCCATTGATGAGGATATATTCCTTAAATGAGGAATCATTGAAATTGGAAATAAAATGGAGGTCCAACCACTTTAACCCCTCACTCTTATCTAATCTAACACAAATGTAATGGAACCATATGTTTTAGTGGTGGTAGTGCTAAAAGTGCTTCGACGGCTGAGGTTATTTCGTACGTATGGGATCCCACCAATAATCTAACCCGGGACCGATCTCTCCGAAGGCGAGCGCGCTACCCACTTGGCTATTAGGAAGCCAACAAATATTTGTTGGGCTGTTTTGTTAAGAATTTACCCTGGATCTTCCTTGTAGAATGTGGTAAAATAATCAAATCACGAAGAAAAATGTTCCAACGAATAATGAGGGTTGATGGATTAACGTTCGCGTTCTCTCAGATCAATTTAATTGTTCTCATAATTGGTTTCAACTGTTCTCATTATTATATCATTCTCATACTCTCATTCAGTTTGGGGAACTAATACTAGATTTACCCCCATTCTTTACATTTATATTTGCATCGAACGAAAGGATGAAGGTGATACGTAATGGGTGAATCGTTCATTCTATTCAAATAAAAAATCACAACAACAAAGTCAACAGTCGAGGGATTCTATGCTCGTTTCCTATTGGCTTGATTTTCCAACACTGTGCCACCTCTGTGTACGAATAGAGCAAAAACACTTGGAAGAAAATATATTCGGAAGGTCTTAGAGAACTATGCCGCGAAACCTCCCCTGTCATTAACTTTCTATTAAATATTCTTGTAATCTCGCAAAATGCATTGATAAGCTTGTAGGCATTATTTCGTAATTTTACCGATAATTTTACCAGGAAAAAGTATGTGTGGAAAAAAGTACTAATGTGTATTTTATGCATGCACATTTTGATTTTATGATTTGTATTAATTTGGATGTTAATATTTTTGGATTATTTTCTGTTGTACTTGGGTTGTAATTTTGATTATATTATATTGTATTGTATTTCAATTATTAAAAATTTAGTATTAAAAATACTTTGAAGCTATTGAGCAGCTTATAAATGAATCATAGAGACTAAATGTCTATCTAAGTCTATAATGTAAATAATTTTAAGGTATTATGTAAGAAAATAAGTGTAATATAATATGTGGTGTCAAGTATTATGTATGTAAATAAGTGATTGTGAGTATATAAACAACTTGTAGTAAATATTATACTATATCATATGCAATGTAGTGCATATATATACAACTTAACCTGGCACCTCCTGATGAGCTGACCCAGGAGAACCAAAATGACAAATGCTACAGTAGCTGCAAAAATGAAACTTCGTGTATTAATTTTGCTTGAAATTAATAATTGATTAATTACTTAAAAAATAAAGAAAATCGAAACAAGGAGAGCTACAAGTCGACCTAAAGTGAGCCTCCATACTCCGATACGGTCGAAACCAAATCAAAGTAATCAGATTCCGTATCGGGAATATCGAAGTGGTAAACTCAACCGCCAGGCCTTTAAAAATAGCCCCAATGTGTGCCATCGCGGGTGCCAATCCAAGGAGGCATTTCTCCGTGTACTTGATGCACTGTTTTGTCTCCCTGGCAAAAGCGCTGAGGAAACGATCGTCTCCTGTGACGTGATATTGCCTAACACTTGCGATGGGGAGTGGAAAGGGGTTCGGAGGAGAAATCCGAGGGGAGGTAAAGGAAAAAGGAAGAAGACCCGAAGAAGATGAGGATTGGCCGCGAAGAGGAAACTATTTTGGTGGGACTTAAAGTTCGCGATCAGTTGTTAGCTCCACCCTCTAGGCCACGCCTTCCTCGAGATCACCCCTCTTAGCTCACTCCTCCTGTAGCCTCCTCCTCAAAGGATTCGGTTTATCCGACAGGATGGAGATGCATTATGGGGCTATAATGAATGAGATGTTCGAAGACAGGAGTGAATGGGCCGCCCGAGATATGGGATGCGTGTTAAACACAAAGGGTCAAGTTTGGGAGACATTTGGCTCCTTTTAAATCGAGGATTGACCGTGAAAACTATTGGGAGGAAATTGTGAAAATGCCAGCGGTTTTATGATCGACAGGCGACGGTGACGAGGACCGAGTCGCAAATGAGATTTGTCTAGATTCAAAAATAGAAAAGATGCCAACAATCTAAGAAGTGTACGGTATTACGTAATTGAAAAATACCCTGATTTTCATCACCGTAGTGCGGGTCTTTAAAGATGAGATCCATTTCCCAACGTCTTCGGAACGTTCTTGATTAACATTCGTCGATTTATTCTCTTTTGTTGCCGATGTTCTTCGCATTACTTCGCATCCGTTTACTACCGTTTCCAAATCGATATTTTAAGCAATTGACTACGTTTAAAGAGATTTGTTGAGGTACATTATTACCTATTTCTCGGTTCCCTCACAAACACCCATTGGAAATTACAGAAGGGACGTAAACAGTAACACAGGGCAAATTACTCGAGCAAGGAAAGGCCCGACTCTCCGGGACTCGAACCCGGGATTTTGGATGGCTAACATGTTAACCATTCGGCCGCCGAGGTCGCCATTAACATTTCGATTCACTCTAGTGCCCGGTATTATAATGAAATTGTGATCAAACACTGAGATAAAAACTGGGTAAATGGATGCTAGAACCAGTCGCTTCAAAGACTCGTTTTTTTCTGCGGAGTGTGCGCGCCTCCTTACAAACACACATTAATCCGCATACAAAAAAATCGACAAGATCTTCAGCTTGATCGGGTATTTACATATCGGTCCTCTTCAAATAGAAGTGAATCCGGATCCGAGTACCAATTCGATATCAAATCGTACCTCAAAACTTCGCAGACTACAAACGTTACCAAATAACATTCTTACGTACAAATATAACATTCCACTTTAAAGTAGTTCCGAATAACATTCTTATATGTAAGTTTTGATATACAAATACAATATTCCACTTTAAAGTAGTATCCAAAAAGGCATAACTCTGTTGCTAGAGCAAGACATATTACGTTCTGTGAATGTACTTTTCAATGACTGAAGGCTAATAATTATGAGACGGTGTTACATTTTAATAAAATTTTATAAATGTGTTCCACCAATGGATTTTGTCAGTGCTAACAAATGGAAGTGAAACCCGGATGTTAAACGCAGCAATGTCCCAGCGACTTCAGACTACAGAAAGAAATATGAATCGGTGTATGCTTGGAATCACAAGAAGAGACAAGAAACGCAACACCAGGATAAAGATAATGACTGGAGTAACAGACATCATAGACAAGGTAAGATCACTGAAATGGATGTGGGCAGGCCATGTTGCTAAAAGTTACGACAGCCGATGCACGTCAGCAGGACTCAACTGGACACCAAGAGATCTGAAGAGACCGAGAAGAAGACCAAATGACAGATGGAACAGAGACATCATCAAGTACCTAGGGATAACATGGCAACGAGAGGTTCAAAATAGAGAGAATTGAAAAACGTTTGGTGAGACCTACATCCGACATCGAATCTAGGTTGAATGAAAGCGATAATTACATATAATAATGTATTCATATCATCATCATAGACATGAAAATTGCTGATGGTGATACGTATAAATTCCATCGTTACATAGTGAAATGATTGAAAGAATGAGGTACACGCATTCATACAAAAAACGGAATTGCTATCGAAACTGTACAAAAATTTTAAAGCTAAATTCACTCGCATTTCAATCTCAATTTAAAGTTCAATTACTCATCTAGAGTTTTAGAAGTGTTAAGAGTTACCGCGATCAAACGCATAATGAAGGCGTATAGGTAAATGGTAAAGGATGACAAATACCGTAGGCAAAAAGGTAGATTAACAGCGATTTCTTTCTTTTTTACCAATGCTTGTACCTCATCCTAGAATTCTCATCCCCGTTTCCGAGATGCTCACACGAGTTCATTCTCGATTTGGAAAAAAACCATTTCATCGATTCTTCCGATACTGCGCCGTGGAAATTCAAATGGAAGCTTTCACATCGTTCCATTTATTTCCGTGAATGCAATCCATCCCTCGTTGTACTCAAATACAGCTTGCGTCACATATCTCCTTTTCACTCGCCCACTGTAAATCAAAGGAGAATCTCTCATAACATTTCCATTCTGTCAGACAATGGATCTTTCCTTCGTAGAAAAAAAATCCGGCATTTCTATGAACAACTGATCGCGAATATGAGTAATGGATTCAGAGCACCGGAGAATTAAAACGGCCTTCGTAAGCTGTGGGCCAACCTTCATAAATAACTCGCAGAATAAAATGTAGAAATCAGTTGGGACGCAAATGTACCTTTACATAATGATTGCACAATTAAATAGTGGGTCACAAGTATACAGGGTCGTGTCGAGTCATTTTGAAGCCTGAGGAGTTCAGCATGTATTATAGAAATTAAGCCTTTAAATACTGACGTTCTCTCTTCGGGACGCAGATTTATGTGGCTTTAAATTATGAATTCCATTGTGAATAATATTACCGTTTTACTCAGCGATGATTTAATGAGTATTCTAACAATATGAATGTGTTGGGAAATATAAACGCTAGAGGGCCTTAATTGTGCATAATTTTATCGTGACTCCTAGTAACTCACGAGATCGCCTTCAGTATCAATCTGGCAGCGAATGTTGATGGGTGTTTTGTTGAATTATCTTCAAACATTATCAGTACACAGGCATTCTACATTTACAAACATGACATACCTAAGTATTCATAGATAAGTATTCTACATTTCGGTACATTCATGAGCCCTAATAATCCCTACTCGACGTCATTTATTTCGCTTTTTTGTAACGTACCCCACCCTTTATGTTATCTAACAACTTTTGTCTTTTTCTTCCCCTCTGCTTTTTCCCTCGCAATTATATTCTTCAGCAATCCCTCTCCTCACAACACGTGACCCACCCATTTCCTCTACATCATCAGTATACATATAGAAAGTTCAAATTTGCCGTAATTTTTTAGATCAAAATATTAAACTATTATTATTATTAAATCAGGATTATTGACATTTTAGGAATACACTTAAACACATACAGAAACATTATAATGACAGTGAAAGACAATATTTTTTTCAAATAAACATTCTTGCATTCCTGCCGTTAATAGGTTAATAATCAGCACATTTTCCATTTTTAAATCCATCAGTTTTACATCTTTATTTTCTTATTTCATATTTTGTAGTATTTTTCTTTTCACTATGAAAGATTTGACCTACATATCCTCATTTAAATTATTTCATCATTCCGTAGTCTTATGTAAGCTTGCATTTGTAATCTTATTTATTCATTTCTCCCCTTTCACTATCCACTTCCATTTGCTACCCTCCTATACAATTTCCACTTGCTTCAATCTGGTGTTTGCTTTCTGTTTCATTCACACCACCTCCAAGGGTTTTCCGGGCAGAATATTCTTTTACTTGCGACATACTATCAAATCTTTATCTATTCGTTCAAACCGTGTCTTATTTCCCTTACTACTTTAATTTTTCAATTTTATCCACCTCTATATGCCTTGTTTACTTTTTATGGCCGGTGCTTCAATGAGTAGGTGTTTCAATAGTAGCAATATAATAAAGGCTAGGAGAGATGTCGGACGAACCACATCGTCCTTACCTACGAAGTATTCAGGCATGTCTACATATTTTTACATGATAGCTTAACGGTTAGAGCAGCCGCCCGAAAAATTAAAGATTCTTGTTTGTATTGCGGTCCTGTCAGGCTTTTACATTTCCGTTTTCCAGTAATCAGTTTTCCACCTCATTCCCAAGACATTGTTTGGATGCAGAAGTTATCCGGATAGAAAAAAGAACCTTCCTCTTTTAAGATAAGTACCTCCTTTCTTTAATTCAAAATTTTTTTCTAAATGAAGTATCTAAAATTAGAAATCGGTTCTCTAATATTACATTTATTTTGGCAGCGCTTGACGGCATCGACGTAAAATTTATTCCTCCGAGCTACACCCAGGCATCGATTTAGCATGCTGACGCTCTGAGAAATCAATTGGGTGGAGTATATTAGGTTGGTCTAGGCTATTAATAAACTTTGAGTCATTATTTTAAGAATGAATTCCAAACAAAGCTATTGGGGTGAACTCTATCTGGTTGTACTCCCCATCTGTATCTCATCGAAGGTTCCATTCGTTCTCATAAATGTTCCTTCTTCCCTTGCCTTCACCAATCGCACCAACCTTAACCCTGCATATTTTCTCAACGTCTACGGTGCAGCAAACCGTGATGGTTCTGTGTTTTATGAAAAAGATAAACGTGTGTCTGCGCGAAATAAAGTCAATGATGTTTATGATGATTATCATTGACCTTTTCCCTGATGAATTTTTTGAGAAATATTTAGAAGAATATTGTCATAGATGAAATCTACTCAACTTGAAGACAATGTTTGGAGTGATGATGTTATTTAGCTATCTTTACGACACTATGTAGTCATCTAATCTCACGAATGAACACGAAATTAAGAAATCGCAATCATTGCGCGAAACTTAAGAAATCACGAACATTGTTAGTTTCTATCAAATTGCATTTTTTGCAAAATTACGTTTAATAGAAAATCACGACTTTGTAACTATTTTAGTATATTTTGAAATGTCTATAGTTACGAAATTCCTAGCAAATTCGGTTGGAATAGGAAAGTAAAAGTTGACGAATTAACTTGTTTGAAAGAAGGAAGGAATCCTCTTCTAGGACGTATATATGTATAGTCAAGATGAGGTTTAAAGTATGTTAAGTGATCTGTTCATAGACCAGCATATCAAGAAAGGGAAATTGCCATAGTCTTGTGGATGTAAAACTGATGTGACGCGACAACCAACCCAATTAATTTCTCCATAAAACAGCAATCTTTCCGGTCAGATACTTAAGACGGCAATAAAAAGACAATCGGAAGGATTAACACGTCTCCTGCATAACGCGTCCCCTGGAGTGTCTGGGACCCTCCAAGCATGAATTGTGTGCGGGTTGCGGCATTCCCAGGATACACGAGGAATTTCATTAAAATTTAATTTCCGCCAGAAGTTCGAATAGCTCTGAAATTACCATTAGTGCATTTTTACCGTTATTGAAAAGCGATTTCACCGATTACTTCTCTCTCTATGATAGTTTTTTAATATAAGTCTTCATACGAAGCTTTGAATTATTATAGTTTCTTTTTATTCTTTATACAAGCAGCTTTTTATGCAGTTGATACTACCCCAATATAAATACAGAATCGGCATATTATGCATAAAAGGTCGATTTTCCAATTTTTTAATAATTCTCTATATCAAACAGCTATTCGCTTTCTTATTCAAATTCGCCAAATTGTTGATAACTCACAATTTTCAGTTCATACGAACATTTATTTCATAATGTTCATTCACAAGAATGAAATTCCGCTGTCTTCTTTGGGAAGGTTCTACCTTTTAACTCAGTTCCGTTTATTTTTTTAATATAAATATTAAACTTCATCAATTTCAGGTAATTATAGCACAAATAGAATGTTAAACTTTTCTCAAGTAAATTATAATTAAAATTAACTTCAATTACATCTACATCTACATCTACATCAATACCCTACAAGCCGCCTTTCGGCGTGTGGCAGGGGGTGTTAACACCGGATGCTCGCGCTATTTCCTTATTTTGTTATTATCGCGTATCGTTCGCGGAAAGAAAGAGTCCCTAAAACGACTTGTCCTAGCATCTATTTCCCTTATCTTGCGCTCATTATCAGATCGGCCAAAGTAGCAGGGGGGTCGCATAATATTGATAACGTCCTCCACAAACGCACTGTCTCGAAATTTACCGAGTAATCGAAGCCTAGCTTCTAATCTCCTATC